>CM055277.1:9147318-9240086 GCA_029237695.1 Conchocele bisecta
GGTTACTTCAGATATAAACAACATTTATTCAACCCCCTTTATTATGTTACATGGAGCAATGGTTGCGGTATAAAAGCCATTTACCCGAGCGCTAAGGTTTCAAATGCACCAAGTCTGTGACCTTGACCCTGGGCTTAGCGGGGTCAGGACAAATGTGGATTTGTCACAGGGCGGTAGAGGACCATCGGAGCAATGCGTGTGAAATGTGAAGCAGATCCGAGCAAGGAAACCCCCTATCCATTCGGTGGCGGGGCATAAAAACGTACCTAAGGGCCAAAGCAGGCAAATCGTGATTACTATAAGGAGGAATCCTACCGTTAATTTACGCAGTCGTGTTCGACCGACCAACCACCCACAGCTGATCTGGTCCATCAGATAGCAAAACCCGGGCTAAAATTTTATTGGACTAGGTCTATACCAGTCCGTTTGTCTGCGTCTACATATAAAAACAAACTTCAGTTAAACATTTCAAAACAGTTTGATAGACATAGCATGGAGCCGTATAACTGTTTGATTTCGAGCACCAGATAAAAACAGATTTTTTTACACAGAGAGAAATGAGTAGATATTTTTAATTATGAGGGGCATTCAAAAAGTTCCGATACAGAGATTGTATGTTCCATAAGTTTAATGAAATATGAACATATATGCATAGACATATTGTTACTATAGCAACTGCTGTTTGTACAAAGTGGTGCAACTCCATAATCAATCATAATCTATATTAACTTTGTAATATTTTATAGAGGTAATGACATGTAAACTTACTAGTGTGGACCCAATCTATGTAGTTACATGTAGGTGTGTATCAAATAGCAGCTCCTGTAGTCTGATACCAATCTATATTGCTTGTTAGAAGCTTAACGGGTGTTTCGTTGATGTAATGGCGGATGCACAGGCTGATCTGGATATTCACTGGTCACGGAACCCGTAGCGCCATTTCTCCAGCCGCAGCCACAAATATGAAAGTTGTATGTACGAGCATTCACAAGTGACAGCCTCCATTTCAGAACATTTTGAAGGTCCCTCGCATATATAATTAATATATAATTACATGTGCATTATTCATTACATATAAAAGTATGGCATAAAATGTCCCCAAATCCCCAATTATTTAACAAAATATACAACAATATACCATATTCGCAAGAAAAAGCACATGCTGGTCGTTTGTACCTAAAAAATTAATGTAAATGTGTCAAAATCAGGCGTGTGATATTTGTACCCTAATTGGCTAGTCATCTGTACTGCTTGTATAAAGGTTGACTGTGCAGATGTGCGCGGGATTATCTGGGTCTACACTAGTCACAAAGGCCAAGCTTTTTCAATGCACCATATAAGCCCATATGTTTTATTTGTTTAATGGTGTTTAACTGGTACTGGGCCTAGCGGTTATGTTTGTTTGTTTGTTTGTTTGTTTATTAGTGTGTAACGGACTATCAACAGCTAAGGTCATGTAAGGCCGGGCAAACGGGTTCAATCCCATTTTAACCTGTTGCATTGGGGGGAAAATCCCAAAATCAGAACGGAATATTTACAGCAAGAACACATATATTCAGCCCTGAAATTAGAATAACCTGACCTGGTGGCAGGTCCATACCACACCAAAGTCACTTGGCCCCTTCCCCTAAAATAGGATTCCGAGTATCGTAATACTCACATTAGGGGTATAACCAGATTCAACTGTCACATACAAAATACCAAAGACGTATGTGAGGGCCAAACCAGGTCTCCAATCGGGATTCCGGTAAGGATGAACCCCAATCGTTAAATTACACATCGCCTGCTCCCACCTGCCACCCACCCTAGTGGTTATGGAATGCGTCTCACGACTGGAAGGTGAAAGGTTCGAGCCTCTATTCGGGCTGATACGGTCGCCAGGTGAGCCAGCAGCTAGTTAATTATCATGGTACCAATTGACAACATACTTCCTCCTACTTAGAATAAAGGATAGGCATTTGGAAGTACTGTGGCTTAAGATTAGTTGTTGTTGTTGTTGTTGATTGGTGTTTAACGGCATATCATGATAATCTTTGTCAAGGTGCATGATCACGTGGTTATAACAACAACAAGTGGCTGAAAGTGTTGAAATCTTGAAAGTATTATTTGATATTTTCCTTAATATGAAACGGATTTTGATGAAATATGGCGCATTTGAGCTGCATTTGGTGGTCCAGGGAGTTTGGCACAGACTTTTATGTCTGAAAATACAGAGACCACCAAATGCAGCTTAACAAGACGAGTTTGCTGCGCCATATTTCATCAAAATCCGTTACGTAATAAGGACACTATAAAAGAATACGTACTTTGAATCGGATGGATTCTGGAAATTTCAGTACTTGTTGTTGTTGTTAGTACATACCTTGTTTGTTCCTTCGCTGTTAATCCTCAATTGAAATGTCTCATTGAGTCACATCATATGAGAAAAGCTATGTGATTTTGTACCTTTAATAGAAGATGTGTGATTTTTCATGATTTTTCTTGTAATACAGAAACTGCTATATTTTCTGCAAATGGCATCAAATGTCGATTTTAATTCCACTTTACTACGAAAATGTCATGCAAAGTAAAATTGAATGGGTGTCTCGTCCCAAAAACAGCTGAGGTAATATAGAGATGGGACCACATTTTAAAGTCTCATCCGACATACCAGTGGGATGGAAATACTATGAAAGTATTGTTGATGCCCAAGGCGAGGTTTGAACCCACAACCTCCGGACTGGAAGTCAGGTGTTCTAACCCCTAGGCCACAGCCCATCCCTGAAAATGTCATGAACTTTCGATGTCATTTACAGAAAATATCAGTTTCTATAACTATTTTTCATGAAAAATCGCACACCTTTATGATTTTTTTGTTTGTTTGTTGGTGTTTAACGGCCTATCAATAGCCATGGTCATTTAAGGCCGATACGGATTTGATCCCGTATTCAACCTGCTGCATTGGGGGAAAATCTCAAAATCAGAACGGAATATTTACATCGAAAAAAAAAATATATTCAGCCCTGAAATTAGAATAACCCGACCAGGTGCCAGGTCGATACCACACCAAGTGACCAAAGTCAGTTGGCGCCTTCCCTTAAAAGTAATATGATTAGGAATAATCATATTGCTCATATAAGGGGTATAACCAGATTAAAAAAAAGAGCAATATTTTCTGTAAATGTTATCAAATGTTGATGAAAATTCAGAACTCATGTGGAAATAGAAATCCGCATGTGCACAGACATTCTTTTGTCAACTTGCGATGCCATTTACAGAAAAAACAACGATTTTCGAAATCAATATCGGTGAAATACAATGATACAAGGGAGGTAACTTCTGGAATCTGGAGAAATCCAGAAGAAATGTATCTGGGAATAAACAATGAAGCGCGTACATTGACAGATAATGGTTATTGTCAGTTACTGGTAAATGGAAGCCGAAGTACAGTTACCCTCAACAATGTTGAAATAAATTTAGCCGTCTGCTGTTTTTTCATTTTTCTCGGCAACAAACATGATCTGGCGACACTTTAGAATCATGTCCATTGGAAATGATTCTAAAGTGCCACCAGATCATGTTTCTATTGAGAAAAAGACAAAATATGAAACAAAAGCAGACGACAATTTTTGTTTCCCACATTTCAAGACTTGAGAAATGTGTAACCAGCACAGATCATTATCATCATTATCATATATACTCGCACAATGAGTACTGATAAAAAATCAATAAACAGTGATAAAGGCATTGCTACACTGACGAATGGCAAACATTCCTTTTCTCAGACGACGGTATACATAGCTGTTTTTTTTACACCTTTCCTACAAACACTACATTCGGATGATTCCTCAATATTATATTACATTTTACAACTAAAATTAAAGTTACAACTAGTGAACAGATGCATAAATCAATTTATCACGTCACAGTTTATTAACACAGTGTATTAAAACTCATAATACACTACTGTCTGTTCCACGAAAGCTGCCCAAATGTTATGGCTACATAAACAATTCAAAAACAATACATTTTTCAATAATATTAAATTAAAGGAAAATTTAAGAACGAGCTTTCTTTTTGTTTCGTGAAATATAGATTTTATTGCGAAAAAACAATTTCCCCATGTTAAATCCCCATAGACATCTTCACAGAGTGAAGATGTCTATGGGGATTAAACATGGGGATTTATTTTTGAATTTCAGAAATACTGGAGCGATTTTCAAAATTTAACTTGTTTTCTTAGTTAGATCATATCCAAGTTATCTAGTCAGGTTTCGGAGTCGCTTTCCAATTTTTTTTGTTTTCTGACTCCTCCCACATCTCCTTGTTAAATTCCCATAGACAAATCAATTTTTCATAATAAAATCAATATTTGACCAATTTTCACGAAATTCATTCTTAAATTTCGATAAAATTTAATATTATCGAAAAAAATAATGTTTTTGCATTGTTTATATGGCCGTAAAATTTGGGCAGGTTTCGTGAAACACAGTATAGTGTAATAAATATGCAAATGAGGCCGCTACAGAAAACAAATTATGATGATGTGCGTATGCAATAAATATAATCTATTAAACTCGTTAACTGATTTCACAACAAATACAACATAGCCTCGTTTCTTATGAAATCGGTAAAACTCGTTGAATAAACATCGTATTAAATCATCACTCATGGAAGATCCTCTATTACCAGCTAGCAAGTTATGGCACTTACAACCAGAAAGGACTTATTCAATTCTTATTAGCATGTACATGTACATCCACGGCCGTAGACACTGTGACCATGGCAACACTATATTTTTTTACTGGTTGTAGGTTACACTGAAAGATCAATATTCTACCGATGATAGCCCCTAGAATGTACAGCGTATAAGTTGAATTTTATGTTGTGGGAGGGCCCCCAAACAGAACCCACGCTCAAAAGTCTGCCATGGAATTATTTTAGGCATCACTACGCGACCGACACATGAACATTTAGGTCTGGGGATATACGGGTCTGCAACATCAATTTTGACAGACGATTGCCCGTTATTATGTCCAAATATTCAAGGACAAAAAGAGGCTTAATCAATATTATTTAGTGACGCGTATAGCGTATAGCCTGAACCAGCACAGTTTGAATAGGGTCTACACGGTTAATTATTGAGTTGAAGCATCCATCGGGCAGCCTTATATAGATCAGTAGCCGATTTCACCAACATTGCAAAGTATACTTTTCTAGTAAAGTATACTTTGAGGGAGTACATGTAATCATTTATTTTTCCCGAAATGCATTATTTCATAAAGAACTAACTACTGCATATATGTGATGATTAAAAGTATGCAGAATTATTATACTGAATTTATTACATTATCACAGCCAAAATGGCTGTGATAATGTAATAAATTCAGTATAATAAAAATTAATAAATTTATCCTAAAATTGAAAATTTCTCCCTCAAAGTATACTTTGCTAGAAAAGTATACCGGTACTTTGCAATGTTGGTGAAATAGGCTACTGATCTATATAAGGCTGCCCGAGACTGCCAGTGAATCATAAACTAAACTGGTCGCAAAAGCCATAAGCCCCATTTCTCTAATCACAATTACATATTATCACATAAAGAAGTATGTGTCGGTCATCTTGAAGACACAGATTTTTGCGAAGACAGGTCGCATACGAGTTTGTACCCAAGAAGATGTGGGATTTTTCAAGAAAACTATTTTACAGAAACTTTGATATTTTTTTATTTTTCAAACGTAAATGAAATCATCATAGCAAATGAGAAAATTATATTCAACATTTGCTCTGAACATTTCGTCGAATTTCGACGTCATTTACAGAAAATATCGCAAAATTTGCAAATATTTTTTTCATGAGTAATGACACATCATCTCGGGTACAAAATCACATGGCTCGACTCGTATGTGACACACCATGTGATTTTGTACCCAAGAACATGTGCAATTTTTCATGAAATACATTTACAGAAACTGATATTTTCCGTAAACAATGTTGAATGATGACGCAAATTTCATAGCAAATGCGGAATAGAACTTTCGACGTCATATACAAACCAGATGGCTGCGGCCCGCATGTCGAGCCCGCCGAAGCATTTGATGGTCTCAGGGTGTATTTATTTGAAGTTTGAATTAAGGGTTCAGGAGATATAATTTATGTAAAAGCTTTAACACAAATTTTAAAGTCATTTGACCTTGATCTTGGGCATGTGGGCCGCATGGGTGGGCTATAGAATGAAAATATGGATGATAATAAATAATTATTTGAAGTTTGAAGTAAATCGGAGTAAGTGTTGTGGAGATATAAGGTATGTAAAAACTTTAACACAAATTTCAAAATCATTTGACATTGACCTTGGGCATGTGGACCACATGGGTGGGCTATAGAATGAAAATATGGATGATGAATAAGAAGTATTGGATGTTGGAAGTAAATCAAAGTGTTGTGGAGATACAGTGCAGTCTCCGTTTTTGTTCCACCGTGGACAACACTTGCAAACTCAACGCGAACGCAACGCAACGCGAACGCAACGCGAACGCAACGATTTGCTGTAGCGTTGTATACGTTGTTTAAACGTATAATACGGTTCGTACACGTGTAATACACATTGTCAAACCGTTTAGTTTAAACGCGTTGAATACGTTGTTTAAACGTATAATACGGTTCGTACACGTGTAATACACATTGTCAAACCGTTTAGTTTTAAAGCGTGTAATACGTTTAGCTTCAAGGCGTATAACACGCTTTGGCGTATACATATGTAGCGAGGTGAAAGAGTTGAAACGTGTACAACGCTTTACCTGGAAGCGTGTAGCTATATGAAAGCGTTGAAACGTGCACAACGGTTACACGTTTTAACGCAAATACCTGTTCGGCCCCGACCGCTTCGAGGCGTCCTTGTTTCGTCCCTTTTAAAATATCGCGAATACATACCCTCAGATCGAGTTCAAAGTACATCGGCGGTGTGATTTAGCACTTCAATTGATCCCTAATCCCTGATGCCTAATGAGTCACGCTTTTAACACGACAGATGTACCTTGTCGTTTATCAAAATGTTTGCGAATTGTAGATCACGTGAGCCGGCTCATCAGGATCTGCTGCATTCCTATGTACATTTTATATACACAAAAATGACCCCTAATACAGCGTAATGTAACAGTTCCTAACTTAATATGGAATAGCCCGGGCCGATAGTCCGTGTCAGTTACTTGGGGTTAAATATTACGAACACAGATAAACACAGTGCATGCACGGTTTCTTTATTTTATTTTAACATCATCAGAAATGGCGAGTCTAGGAACTCTCGTATCTTTACGCTGAAGCCAGTCTATTTCAGTCACTAATCTGCTATACACCTGTCCCACGCGTGTGTTAAGATTAATTGATATTTGGAGAAACTGAATACACAGCGAGCTGCACACTGGTTTAACACGGATATGGCCCGCGGATATGTGTCATAAATTACTTGGTGGTCAAAACCGGTAAATTTACAAGGTTTATAGCGAAATAGCAGCCGACTGGAAATTTTTCTCGGACCGATTTTTAAGACTAGTTTTCAAATCTCAATCGGTCTGAGAGTTCAAAAATCGGTCCAGAACCGGAAAACTGAAAATTTTAGAAGCCCTGCAATGAGTCTAGAAGTATATATACACACACGAAGAACGATCTGAGCATGCGCATTCTACGCGATACACGGTTGGCATACCAAAACGTGTAATGCGTTAAAACCCGTGGAAACGTGTTATACGTATAACACGGTTTCATATGTACGGTGCTGTGTACATGTAGAAGCGTGTAACCGTTCGTCAATGAAAGCGTTAAATCGTTTAAACGGTTTACCTTAGCGTTGTGTACGTTGACAACCGTTGTATACGTTTACAACCGTTGTACATGGATTACACGCTTTTGAAACTCAATGCGTTGAACACGGTTTGTTTGACTTTCGCGCATGCGCAAGAGTGGGGAAACGCAACGCATGGCCGAAAACGTTTTACACGTAGACGACACACGGTTTGAAACGCAGCTAACGGAAACTCCACGGATACGCAACGCACAACACTTTGTACACATATAAACCCGGAACATTTTGACAGAAACAACTGTATATAAGGTATGTAAAAACTTTAACACAAATTTCAAAGTCATTTGGAATGAAAATATGGATGATGAAAAGCAAGTATTGGAAGTTGGAAGTAAATTAGAGTAACAATTGTGGAGATGTAAGGTGTGTAAAAACTTTAACGCAGATTTTATAATAACGCAAACTTCCAAGTCATTTGGCCTTGACTTTGGGGCACAGGGGCCGCATCATTGGGACACAGAATGAATATATGGATGATGCACAATAAGCATACAAAGATTCAAGCAAATCTGACTTATGGTTACAGAGATAGTAGGTATGTGAAAACTTTAATGCAAATTTTGACAGAAACTTTTTAACACAAACTTCTAAGTCATTTGACCTTGGGCACAGGGGCCGCATTAGTGGGATACAGCATGAATATATGGATGATGACTAATAAGCATATGAAGTTTCAAGTCAATGTGACTTAGGACTGCAGAGATATAAGGTATTTAAAAACGCAGATTTCGGACAGACATACGGACGGACGTGCAGACAATATGGAGGAAGGGGCCATTTCCATTGTTCTAGAACAATGGAAATGGCCCCTTGTTATGAATAGAATATGGGGCCACACGGAATAAATCAAAGGATTATTTTGTGTTAGGCTCCGCCCCCTGGCCCTTTACTCTTGAATACCTGCCCGGACAGACTGACGCACTGACGTCATTGTGATCACTATGTCACAAGCGGGCTCGACAAAAATATCATAAATTTTGAAAATATTTTTTCATCATACATATCGCACATCTTCTTAGGTTCAAAATCACATGGCGTGTCGCATATTATCACATAAAGAGGTTCGCATCGGTCGTCTTGAAGACACGAATCAGTACCACTGAAGATGGGCGCTTGTCGAGCCGTCGCGCCACAATGGACTGTCCGTCTGTACCTCGTGTCGGCACATAGGGCATGTCTTCTCCCGATCAAACCACACGGACACACAGTTCTCGCAGAAAATATGCTGAAACAGAGGAATAGAGGAATGTAACATCAGTGAATGTAGAATTCGGCTTGGCTCTCAGAGGCTGCCGCTCCCAACCCTCCTCCCACAACCAATATTATATAAACAGAGCTCAGAGAAGGTGCATATTGGCTTATTTACGCACTTATTTTAGCAGAATACGCATTGATTATCAAAAGTGGGAGTACAAAATACTCACAGCAATGTGAAAATACGCATTGATTTTCAAATTGAGTAGTGAAAATACAATGTACTGTAATAAAGTTGAAAATTTACTTTAATAGTTGAGCTGCAACAAGCAAACAGTGTTTGTTTTGTTTATTGGTGTTTAACGGCCTATCAACAGCTATGGTCATGTAAGGCCGGGTAACGGGTTCGATCCCGTTTTAACCTGCTGCATTGGGGGAAAAATCCCAAAATCAGAACGGAATATTTACATCGAGAAAAAATATATTCAGCCCTGGCAAACAGTGTTTGCTTTTTTGCAGCTGAAATAAGTGAATTTTTTAAAAAAAATAAAAAAAATTATCATTTGTTCCCTATTTAGTAAGGAAGAAAATCAATAATACATTTGTAAAAGTAAAATATGCATTGAATTTGAAATATGGGTATAATACTCCTTAGATACAAAACTTATCTGGAGCACTGTCTATATATTAATCTATTACATTTCTGAAGACACACAAATTTACTGAGGGAAATTTCAAATTTCTCATCAGTATACATTTATTTCATGGTCATTCAACAGTCAAAACTATTGCTCCGAGGTGCTGTGGACGAGCCGCAATAGTGCATCTGGTCGTCCAAAGCACCGAGAGGCAATATGTTTGGACTGTTCTAAGAATGACCATGAAGTAACTGTTTTATTACTCAACCTGTAATATACTGTATGTGATACAATGAACGTGAATTCGGGGTGGGGTGCATCGACTGACCGACATAATTTGCGTAGAATTATACGACTAAATCTTTGACAAAAATCGTGATGCCTTTTAGGGGTGAAAATATTTTTGATTACCTCCACGAGACGGTTCAAATGAGTGGTCACAATATATACTTTCATTGAGAAATGCAAAAAAATAGAAATAAAATATTTCGAAATTTGCGCACACCTGAAAGTGTATCCCAAATCTAATGTGTTGATGGTACAAATCAGAATACCTAGCCAGTTCCATGTAGAACAAGACATTTTGTTTGTAAAACATGGATATGCCCCCATGGCATACTGGACTCTAACTTGAGGAACTCTTACAAACTTGTTGACTTTTCGACGTAAATGTACACGTACGGACGTACGGAACCTCAAGAGCAACAAAAATATGCCCCCCTTGCTATCACATAGGGCACATAAAAACTTGAATGTTTACTGAATTCCGGGGATTGGGTAATTTTACTAGGCTCGTTTACCTTGCATGATAACATGATGGGATCTTGGTAGTCATCTTGACATATAGGACAGCCGTTCTCGCCCTGCAATGTAATCTCCTCATTGCTCGGTTTGGTACCATATATCTACAATTGAACAACACGATAAAAAAAAATAATTTAAATGTGTTTAACGGCCTGAAAACCGCTGCTGCGTTATAGTCTTCTTCCACAATAAAAAACATGGGTCGACATCACTTTAGAAGCATTATTATTGGAAATGATTCTAAAGTGTTGTCAAAGCATGTTTTTGAAGAGAAAGGTGAAAAAGAAACAATAAAAGGTGGCCTGTTGGCACACAATGCCCCGTAGGCAGATTGGAGAAAGCTGAAACGCCGACAAACGTCTACACCGGACACACACACAGAAACACACATGGACACAAGCATACAGACACACACAGTCCAAACACTATATGCCACCCGGCTCTACAGAGATTGGAGGCATGAAAATCAACAGCATATGATAAAATTTAATTCAGCAGTGTAAGCAGGCCCGTACGCAGAGGGGGTACGCACCGCCTTAACCATTTCACTCTTAACCCGCAGGCATGTATAGTGGTATTGGCAAACAGTGTAGATCCAGATGAGCCGGCTCGTAACGAGCCGTCTCATCAGGATCTGCACTTTTTGCAATTAATTTTCATAATTTTGAGAACAAAAACACTCCATGTTCATAAATGGACTGGTCTGAAAATCATTTTGTGATGATTTAGATTGGTTGCAAAATTAACAAATCAAACACACAGACACACACAATCCAAACGCTATATGCCTCCCGGCTCTACCGAGACTGGAGGCATGAAAATCAACAGCAGACGATAAAATTTAATTCAGCAGAGTAAGGGTTATAGCGAGCCCGGACACACACACAACACACAAATATACAGTCCAAACAATATATGCCTCCCAGGTTTACCGAGACCGGGGTACAGAAAAATCGACAGCAGACGACAAATATTTAATTCAGCAATGTAAGGGTTAAAGCCAATGGTACTCACTGTATCTGTTTTTAATCTTTGGAATGCTTTGTGTAACTGGATACCCTGAATCCCTAAACCATGGCCCTGAAAATGTAAGCACACATGGTGATTATCAGTCATTGAAGGGGAACAAGTAGATCAAGGTCAAATGAAGGTTGTATTGCGTAATGCAGATTGTAATGTACACCACTAGCAGATGATGTGATCCCCTTAAACACAAACACTTAACATTGAAAATGACTAAGTCATCGAAGCAGGAAAAAATGGGTCAAGGTCAAATTGGGTAGATTTTTTTTTGAAGCAGCTGCATAACGATCCAGTTAATGATAAAGCTCCAGATTGAATATCACACTCCTGATCATGGTGTATTGCTTGTTAGAAGAATTGGCATTTCATTGATGGAATGACGAACAGTGCAGATCCTGATCAGACTGTGCGGACGCACAGGCCGATCTGGATCTACACTGGTCGCATAAGCGCCATTTCTCCAGTCATATCTACCTACAATATTAATTTTGTTGCGAGTACTGGCAGCTACATATGGACACCTCGGCAGAATTCATACATTATAGAAAATAATCTCTGAAACAGTTGAAATTTTGTTTTTTACATTCAAAATATCAAACATTTATTCACATTTCATTTGTTCTGGTCAACGATATGCTTTCTATTACAATGAATTTGTATTTTAATGCTACATCAACGATTTTGATGTGAGCATTGGCATACACTTTCGTTGGAATCCTTTAGTATTTAGTATCATAACAATCTTTATTTTATAATTTACCTTTACCAGTAGCCTATTTCACCAACATTGCAAAGTATACTTATCTAGCAAAGTATACTTTGAGGGAGAAATTTTCAATTTTATGATAAATTTATTAATTTTTATTATACTGAATTTATTACATTATCACAGCCATTTTGGCTGTGATAATATAATAAATTCAGTATAATAATTCTGCATACTTTTAATCATCAAATATATGCAGTAGGTAGTTCTATATGACATAATGCATGTCGGGGAAAAATAAATGATTACTCCCTCGAAGTATACTTTGCTAGATAAGTATACTTTGCAATGTTGGTGAAATCGGCTACAGGTCATGTATTGCTACAGTGTTATGTTCGTAATCCTAAAACCCATAAGCCCCATTTCTCCAGTCACAGCCATATATTACCTTAATTCAACAAATAATTATTTCAGTTGGAGTTTACATAGTACAGACACTACATATACATGTATGTTTATACAGCGTGTACAGATGAAAAGGATTAGAAAACAAGCTTTTTACAGCTTATATGAATTCTTCTCCATATATATTACCTTTAAAACGAGATATCCTATCACCACTATTGGCGGAAATGCGTACGCCGAATTATTGCACAGGAAGTTGACCCAGGGAATTATGGGTAAAGCTATCCGGTACAGAAGCACCAACACTTCAATAAACATGTAATATTTCCCCTGAAACAGACAAATGAAATGTAAATGGATTTAGTGTCCCAGCACCAGCAAAGGTCATAATCAAGGTGCATGATCACGTGGTTACAACAACAACAACGTCGCCCACTCCAAAGTAAGTATTATTTGATATTTTCCTTAATATGCAACGGATTTTGATGAAATATGGCGCAGCAAACGCGTCTTCATGAGCTGCATTTGGTCGTCCAGGGAGTTTGGCACAGACGTATGTCGTTTTTGCAAAGAATCGATTTCTGTGTCGGAGACACGGAAATCGATTCTTCGCAAAAGCGACAGAAGAACCATAGACGCGTTTGGTGCGCCATATTTCATGAAAATCCGTTACATAATAAGGACAAAATAAAAGAATACGTACTTTCAATCGGATGGATTCTGGAAGTTTCAGTACTTGTTGTTGTTGTTTTTTTTTCAGGTTTGAAAATATTTATTTTCCCCGTAATAGGTTTGTGGTGGGTCGGGGCCATCCCCCACAAACCGTACATAATATACATGATATACATGTAATAGTCAGATACAAACACAAAATATACAATTACAGATATTCACCCTCTTTTGCTCTTGCAGTAATGGGTAGAAATCACTGTTCTATTAAGACTTCATGGTTGAGTGATACATTAGAATCTTGTTGTTGTTGTTAGTACCACGTGATCATACACCTTGATACTATTATAGGGACAGTACCTCGGTGTCAAGTCTTATCCCATCGACCAGAGGGATGGGTGAATATACAAGAGCATTTTGTAAGATTGAATAATTTAATGGAGTTTTGCGTCCGGTCAACAGCAAGATCATATTTTGAGATTACTACGTGTCCGATGATGAATGTCATACAAACAGTTGAGATATATCAATGAATATTGTATGAATACAGTCAAAACTTGTCCTTGGTCATAAACGTCAGCTAATTATCACCTTTGCATGTCAGGAAAATATGAATGTCATATTTATTTAGCAAAAATAGTGTTTGAAACTCAATTTTCAATAAAAAATAAATTAATTTTTTATTTATTTTTTTACTTTCTCTTTTTTTTCAGGTCAGCCATACGGTCATAGATGTTCAGAAAACCGATACAAATCTACCGTTAAATGTTCTTTTACCAGCTGTTTTGCTCACATTCATCCACATCTGAGACAGGATCAAGGATGTACCCCTCAAAGTCATTTGACCTTGAACTTGATCACAAGTGCACAGGGCTCCGTATAAGGAATTAGTAATTGAGTATTGTCACTCCATCATTTCTGAAGCAATTGGGTATTTCAAAATTTTAATTGTGTAAAATAGAATCACACTACTGTTTACACATCAGCAGACCGCACTAAATGAAAACACATCTTGGTATTTCATTAGAATTGTAATGAAATACCAATATGTGTTTTCATGGAAAAATAAGAAAATATGCTATATTTGTGGTCTGTTTATTGTTTTCTGTAGCATGATAAAGATACCACAAATTTTTCATTGCTTTTTGATACTCACTACTTCTGATTTCAATTGGGATTTTGGCAATTTTAATTGGGTATTTACGCACCTTATCTGGAGCTCTGAGTGCAGCATGGGTGGGCTATAGAATGAAATTTCGGACAGACCGACGAACAGATGAACAGGGTGGCGACTAATTTCTGGTACATTACAATGTGGGCAAGCTACTGATGAAATTTACAGGAGTCGTGCATCCAAACACAGGTATTGGGCATGTTTCGGCGTTCATCGGTAACCCTCTATATATATGAACAAGGCTTCTAACTTTGGTCAGATACAACATCGTATCATTACAAATTATTAGCGCTAATGTAAATATTTAGGCGGAAAGTGCACATGTTCATTTGAGAATCATTGTTATCTTGCTAAAATAGCATAGTTAGAAATTAATTACACAACCTCGTATAATAACAAATGAAATAATGTGTTTAAGGCTCCAACGTCATTATTAGTGATCATTTGAGAAGTATCGTTATCCTGCAGAAATACATAGAATGCATAGAAAATTACAATTTTAAACATGTTATTTTGTTATGATACGAGGTTGTGTCCGACCAAAGTTAGAAGCCTTGTTCATATATATAAAGGTATACCGATGAAAGCCGAAACACGCCGAATGCCTGTACATCTGTGTTGACACCTCACTTTCCACTAAAGTGATTGAAAAGCCAATAACATTGAAATACCTTTTGTTTCTGTCGTATACACACGTGTGGCATCAGAGCTATAGTACACTTGATTATCATGCATCCAAACTTGACGACGTTGTCAGTTACCATGGTGACCCAGAACAGGTAACAAATGTCACCATTGCAGTTGGAGGGAAGATAAAAATATAACCTGAAATATATTACAGGTCATGAGAAAAGACCAATGTGAGCATTAAAAACCCAGATCAGCCTCAGGTTTTGCAAAGTTTGATACATTATATAAATACCGCCCTTGGTTGAGGGGAATATTATACAAATATGGACTCTTTTAGCTGGTGTATATGACGTGATAGATATGCACCAGAAGATATTTGTTTTATTATTATTAATATCACCTATAAATAAGTCAATTCGCATTGGTTCAATCACATGTTTCTACCGGTGCATAAACCGCAATATGCACCAGTAGACCTCAATATTGACCGGATGATATCTGAAAATAGATCTGATGACATATGAGACATGCCATGTGATTTTGTACCTTCGGACATCTGTGTAATTTCATTAAATACGTTTACAAAAAAATCATAGATAAAGTCAGAAGTTGACAAAAACTTTCAGAGTACATGCGGAATATGATTCCGCATGCACTCTGAAAATGTTGACAACTTTTGACACCATTTATGGAAAATATTGTTAATTTTGTAAATGTATTTCCAAAGTTACAAAAACCCATAGCGTGTCTCATACATGGCAGAATGCATCACCATATTGGGTAATGTACATCATGTGCACCAGATAGTTAGGTTGTATTTGTAGTGTTGTATTTAAGCAGATCAGTACATTTCGAAATTTAAAATCCTGAAAAGAAGTCTGAAATCAGCCTAATATAGAGGAAAAGTCTCATTCCCGCGTTTCCTAAATATCTCACCAATTGTTTTTGGCTTGTTAGGGTTACAACGAATTGAAAACATACATTTCATTGGTCGAACGTCGTCACATGATGTTACCGAATGACGTCAGTGTAATGATGCAACGTAAACAAGTTCATGTTATATTATAGATCATTATCAGCTAGTGTAAAACGTTACCTGATAAATAGAATATCAGCCTAGACTATTGATATCACGTATACAAAATACAGAGCTCCAGTTAAGGTGCGTAATTTGATCAACTTGGGGTGAAATTTTGTTATTTCTTCATCAACAAGAGTTGTCAGAAGACAACGAAGCGGTTGGCAGCCTTCACTCAAACTTGGCACAGCTGCATAAAAAAAACATGAATATTATATATTATTGACCTTGGGTTAAGGGGCGTGCGTTGGACCTTGACATTGGGGTCAGTGGTGCACGGTGGGTCTTGGGTTTGCTATAGCATAATATAGCATACTAAGATGAATGCATGTATGAAATATCAATGCGCTCCCTGAAAACAGAAGTAAAACAAAATTTAACCCAAAGTTAAGTTTATGAACACACTAAGTTGGTGATTTTCTACAGCATAATAGCTATACACATGAGGAATGCATAGCACAATGTAGCATGCAGCACAATAGAGGATCATCAGATGAATGCATGTATGAAATATCAAAACGTTCCCTGTAAAGAAACAGAAGTTAAATAACATTTACCCCAACGTTAAGTTTATGAACATGCTAAGTTTGTGACATTGACCTTGGGGTAAGGGTTGGGTGGTGGGTTGTGGATTTGCTACATCATGATAGAGGGTCATATGAGGAATGCATGTATGAAATATCAAGGTGTTCCATGAAAGGAAACAGATGTTATAAGACATTTGGGGTGGGCGGTGGGTCATGGATTCGCTATAGCATGATAGAGTTTCATCAGATGAATGCATGTATGAAATATCAAAGCGTTCCCTGCACCGAAACAGAAGTTACAAAACATTTACCCGAACGTTAAGTGCATGAACATGCTAAGTTTGTGACAGTGACCTTGGGGTAAGGGTTGGGTGGTGGGTTGTGGATTTGCTACAGCATGCTAGAGGGTCATCTGAGGAAGGCATGTATGAAATATCAAGGCGTTCCATGAAAGGAAACAGATGTTATAAGAAATTTACCCCAACGTTAAGTTTATGAATGTGCTAAGTTTGTGACCTTGACCTTGGGGTAAGGGATGGGCGGTGGGTCATGGATTTGCAATAGCATGATAGAGTATCATCATATGAATCCATGCATGAAATATGAAGGCATTCCCTGTAAGTAAACAGAAGTTACACAACATTTACCCCAACATTAAGTTTATGAACATACTAAGTTTGTGACCTTGACCTTGGGGTAAGGGATGGGCGGTGGGTCATGGATTTGCAATAGCATGATAGAGTATCATCATATGAATCCATGCATGAAATATGAAGGCATTCCCTGTAAGTAAACAGAAGTTACACAACATTTACCCCAACATTAAGTTTATGAACATACTAAGTTTGTGACCTTGACCTTGGGGTAAGGGTTGGGTGGTGGGTCGTTGATGTGCTATAGCACAATAGAGTATCATTAGATGAATGCATGTATGAAATATCAAGGCGTTCCATGAAAGGAAACAGATGTTACAAGACATTTACCCCAACCATTATGTGTTTAAGTTTATGAATGTGATAAGTATGTTGACCTTGGGGAAAGGGGTGGGAGGTGAGTCATGGATTGAATGCATGAATGAAATATGAAGGTATTCCCTGTAATTAAACAGAAGTTACACAACATTTACCCCATCGTTAAGTTTATGAATGTGCTAGGTTTGTGACCTTGACCTTGGGGTAAGGGTTGGGTGGTGAGTCGTGGATTTGCTACAGCATGATAGAGGGTCATCTGAGGAATGCATGTATGAAATATCAAGGCGTTCCATGATAGAGGGTCATCTGAGGAATGCATGTATGAAATATCAAGGCGTTCCATGAAAGGAAACAGATGTTATAACAAATTTACCCCAATGTTAAGTTTATTAATGTGCTAAGTTTGTGACCTTGACCTTGGGATAATGGTTGAGTTTTGGGTCATGGATTTGCTACAGCATGATAGAGGGTCATCTGAGGAATGCATGTATGAAATATCAAGGCGTTCCATGAAAGGAAACAGATGTTATAAGAATTTTATCCCAACGTTAAGTTGATGAATGTGCTAAGTTTGTGACCTTGACCTTGGGGTAAGGTTTGGGTTGTGGGTCATGGATTTGCTACAGCATGATAGAGGGTCATCTGAGGAATGCATGTATGAAATATCAAGGCGTTCCATGAAAGGAAACAGATGTTATAAGAGTTCTACCCCAACGTTTAGTTTATGAATGTGCTAAGTTTGTGACCTTGGGGTAAGGGTTGGGTGGTGGGTCATGGATTTGCTACAGCATGGTTAACAGATGTTATAAGAAATTTACCCCAACGTTAAGTTTATGAATGTGCTAAGTTTGTGATCTTGACCTTGGGGTAAGGGTTGGATGGTGGGTCATGGATTTGCTGCAGCATGATAGAAGGAAACAGAAGTTATAAAACATTTACCCAACCTTAAGTTTGTGGACGCCGACGCCGCCGGGGGTATGCCATAAGCTATTATGCACTTCGTGCAGGCGAGCTAAAAATGGCAAGTTGGGAGTCCTTTATACTCGTCTCATTGAGACGATTCTAAAGCACTCCCAACTTGTCATTTTTGATGTAGAAATAAGAAATGTACCTCCAAATTACGCACCTTAACTGGAGCTCTGAAAATAACCAATATATATGTACTTACACACGCCAGGGATGTTGGTCACAGAATATGAAGTAGGTACACGCTATATTGGCTGTGAGGAACACAATCAACCAGAGACAAGACAGAGCCGCCTGACGATCCTGCAATAGTTTACACGGTCAATACAAACAAGAGATCAATTGGTGATATGTAGCCATGACTGGAATAAAGGGGCTTATGTGATTTGTGACCAGTGTAGAAATTTCAGTCATGTTGTTGTTACCTTTAAATGAATGTATGCTCTGTTCAGCACACTCATGTAGCCTGATAACGCTCTATGTTGCTTGTTAGAAGCATGACGGGGGTTTAATTGATGGAATGGAGAAAAGTCTAGATCCTGATCAGATTGCGACCGCACATGCTCATCTCGATATACACAGGTCGGTCTGCTAAACCCATAAGCCTCATTTCTGCAGTCACAGCCACAAAAATACTCGTAACTGCCGTAATAATCCTAAATATTCGGACACGATTTATTTGGGGAAACACATAAAAAAATCCCCTACAACAGTGAGCGTGCCAATATTTATGTTTAATATGGTGGTACTGGTTTCATCACAATAACAATGTATTTGGATACAATTTGCTTTGGAAAACCCCTATTTAATAGGAGTTTGCCAAAGCAAATTGGGTCCGAATATTTAGGGTTATTACACTATTTAACAAAATGGCATTGATCTGTATGCCAAGTCTGCCATTTAATGGTCAAAGCAAGGGTGTATGGATGGCGACAGTAGTTAGAGAGATACCGAAACCATTAATGAACATTCTACAAAACGTGTATGGTAAATTGCAAAGTCATTTGACCTTTGGGGCAGTGGAGGTCAGCCTTTCAACCAGATACTGAGTGGAACCTCTCTAAACAGAACAATATGTAAAACTGTAGAAACAAATATGACAATCAGAATCTACAAATCATCTTGTACAAGGGCCACAAATGTTGCCAATGTCATCATCCAACAGTCCATTTACAACATCACTAACATGACACCAGTTTCTAAATTTACTTCAATTTAATGTAAAGTGAAAGAGTTTAAACAGTAACAAGTAGGGTCATATAAAAATGGGACATTGGTTTGAAGTATCATCCGGAAGACCAGTGGGATGGAAATGCTATGACGGAATGTTATGAAAGTATTTTTTTTACATTCAATGCGTATTTGAAGTCTGATGTTTTACCACCAGTCCAGTAGCCGATTTCATAAAAAATTCAAAGTATGCTTTTCTAGCAAAGTATACTTTGAGGGAGAAATTTTCAATTTTAGGATAAATTTATTAATTTTTATTATATTGAATTTATTATATTATCACAGCCATTTTGGCTGTGATAATGTAATCAATTCAGTATAATAATTCTGCATACTTTTAATCATCAAATATATGCAGTCGTTAGTTCTATATGAAATAATGCATTTCAGGAAAAATAAATGATTACTCCCTGAAAGTATACTTTGCTAGAAACGTATAATTTGCAATGTTGGTGAAATAGGGTCCAGAGCTACAGGTAAGCCTTGTGACTAACGACCAAAGTATCTGGAGCTCTGACCAGGCCATGAAGCCGTCCCTACCAATTAGAATATAATTATTGACAAACCCACAATGTTAGCGTATAGACAAAAAAGAACTTACCCTCAGGGATGTGATGTGAACAATGTCAACCATTTTCAGGTTTCCGTAGTAAAACACAGCATACAGACCAATAAATGTGAGCAAACCTGAAATAAAAGGTTTTAGAAAGGTCCAGATCAGACGGGTGGGTTTCCTCCGGGTACTCTGATTTCCTCCCATATTAATGACCGTCCTTACTCCTTAATCTGTGCCAACAAAAGTATTTGTATGAGTGCTCTCACGCTTGTTTGTAAATGAAGTTTAAATTGTTAATGAGTTACTTCCCTTCATTATGTTTATAAATACAGCTGAAACTCTCCAAACCAGACACTATAAACAGATCTCCAGTTAAGGTGCGTAATTTGGAAGTAAAATTTTTATTTCTCCATCAAAAATGGCAAGTTGGGAGTGCTTTAGAATCGTCTCAATGAGACGATTCTAAAGGACTCCCAACTTGCCATTTTTGATGAAGAAATAACAAAATTTCACCACAAGTTGGTCAAATTACGCACCTTAACTGGAGCATGAACAATTTTGATGGATTTCACTGTAATAGGTAATGATAATGTCAGTAGCCTATTTCACCAACATTGCAAAGTATACTTATCTAGCAAAGAATACTTTGAGGGAGAAATTTTTAATTTAAGGATAAATTTATTAATTTTTATTATACAGAATTTATAACATTATCACAGACATTTTGGCTGTGATAATGTAATAAATTCAGTATAATAATTCTGCATACTTTTAATCATCAAATATATGCAGTGGTTAGTTCTATATGAAATAATGCATTTTGGGAAAAATAAATGATTACTCCCTCAAAGTATACTTTGCTAGATAAATATACTTTGAAATTTTGATGAAATCGGCTACTGGTCTTGATTTCATAGCAATTACAAGACATGGATGCATGATATTTACAGGGAGAAATAAAAGAAATATAATGATCTGTTGTCTGCTGTTTTTGAACTATTTATATCCTATAAATTTCACAGCATGCACAGAGTTACAGCATTTTGGACGAATGTGCATTGATAACTAGAAAATACACAAATATGTGACAAAGGCTGACAAAGGGACATTATTACATTAGCGACCGCTGTTCAAGAATTAACGTCTCACAAGTCAAAACTGGCTCGTCTTTTCAATAGTGGACGCCTTAATAAACAATTTACTTGTATAACCATACAGCTGTAAGCAAAAGAATGTGCAATCTACACTCGTTACCTCAAACTCCATTAAGTTAAACAATTGATAACTCAAAGTCAAATTCCTGGCCCCAAGTGCATGTATTCCTATTTAATAACTCTTGTTAACTTAAATTTTTGTTAACTAAGTATTTCGCTCAGACCCCTGGACGTTGCTAAATGAGTGTATACTGTATCCGAATCTTCAAGAACATCAGGATCTGAAAACATCATATGATCCAAGTTGTTAGCCATTGCCTCATTTTGCTGATATTACAAATATTAGAAACATATATAAAATGAATGGTATACATGTACATACCTAAAATAAGATCCATCATTAACTGCATAAAAGGTATGACAGTAATTGACGCCGAGCATAGCACAAGTATCCAGTATATGGTGTAAGTCATGGGATGCCAGGCTGTGTGGGTGTGTCCATGTGTGTGGGTGTGTGACTGGATTCACATTTTCATTCTCGTCTCCATCATTATGGCCAGCTGGAAACAAGGATATGCTAATATATTTAACCCTGACAACGTAAACCATACATTGATTTTAGCACATGCAGTTTTATAAGCACATGCCACAAATACCATAACCACAGACACAATTTTTCCTAGTAAACCGTTGGCGCATTTTTACATTGAAATTTATTTTTTACTCTGGGAATTTGAAGCAGAAGATTAAATTTTGCTATGTAAGACATCGTAAAATTGTATTTCAGACTATTATTGTGTCTTGACCGGCCATTTTGAGAGGCTATTGAATCATGTCCCCACATTTATCATTATGCGAGACCACTTCTTTGAGTTGTGCTTCCCTGTCGGCCAACGCCATATCAATCTGAAAGGCTATTGAAACCCAGCCCCAAACTTACCATCATGCGAAACTTAATTGAGTTGCGTTTCTATGTCGGCCAACGCCATGTCCATATCAATCTGAAAGGCTATTGAAATCCGGCTCCAAACTTACCATTATGTGAAATCACTTCATTGAGTTGTGCTTCCACGTCGTCAAATGCCATATCAATCTGAACATCCTGCAGGTCGGGCTGACCTCCATGTGCCCCGCCCTGATCCCGGGCCTGCTGCTGATGGTATAGATGCTGGAGATAGGGGTTGGTGTGGTACTGGTGCTGGGGGCCCGCATGATACAGTGCAACAACTTTGTTTAATCATAAAGACCGTTGGATTGGTGATATCACTTGTAGTCATTGCTTAGTCACTTTCTTGTTTGGATTCCAAACAAGAAAGTGACTAAACAATAACGACAAATGCTTTTGTTTTCTACATATCTAAAACAGTACATTATAGAATCCTATCACCATACTAATGGCCTGTGATACTGATAACTGGCCAGAATACACATCCGGGGGACAAAGACAACAGATACAGTACAACTCGTAAGTAACTGGCCAAAATACTCAACCTGTGAGCAAACATACTGTACATGTACAATACTGCCTATGTTAATCTGGCCAATAAATGTATATGTTGAGTTATTGAAATACTTGAATACTGTGCTTCAGCTTGAATTCAAGCAGCTTGATTGTCTGAGCCCGAGCTGCATTCAAATTATTTGATTGCGAGTTGGCATTGACAATAGATGATCAGGAACGTTAATAGTTTGAGCATGATTTATGCACAGGTCAATAACCCGTAGTAGGGATGGAAAAATGTGTGCACAAACATGATTGACTCACACGTCAATAACCCGTAGTAGGGATGGTAAAATGTGTACAAACATGATTGACTCACAGGTCAATAACCCGTAGTAGGGATGGTAAAATGTGTACAAACATGATTGACTCACAGGTCAATAACCCGTAGTAGGGATGGTAATAAGTGTACAAACATGATTGACTCACACGTCAATAACGAGTAGTAGGGATGGTAAAATGTGTACAAACATGATTGACTCACAGGTCAATAACCCGTAGTAGGGGTGATAAAATGTGTACACAAACATGATTGACTCGCACGTCAATAACCCGTAGTAGGGATAGTAAAATGTGTACACAAACATGATTGACTCACAGGTCAATAACCCGTAGTAGGGATGGTAAAATGTGTACAAACATGATTGACTCACAGGTCAATAACCCGTAGTAGGGATGGTAAAATGTGTACAATTCACTTGTATATGTTCAGAAACAAACAAAGTCAGAAAATATACACATGGCTGAGGAAAAAAAAAAAATTTCATATTGTTTCTAAATCCCAACATTTTTTTGGAAAATTTATTTGACATATAAACTTGTCACAATGGATGGTTTTGGAACAAAATGTCTTGAACAATATTTCAGGAAAAATAAATGATTACTCCCTCAAAGTATACTTTGCTAGAAACGCATAATTTGCAATGTTGGTGAAATAGGGTCCAGAGCTCCAGGTAAGCTTTGTGACTAGCCACCAAAGTATCTGGAGCTCTGACCAGGCCATGAAGCCGTCCCTACCAATTAGAATGTAATTATTGGCAAACCCACAATGTTAGCGTATAGACAAAAAGAACTTACCCACAGGGATGTGCTGTGAACAATGTCAACCATGTTCAGGTTTCCGTAGTAAAACACAGCAGACAGACCAATAAATATGAGCAAACCTGAAATAAAAGGTTTTAGAAAGGTCCAGATCAGACGGGTGGGTTTCCTCCGGGTACTCTGATTTCCTCCCATATTAATAACCGTCCTTACTCCTTAATATGTGCCAACAAATGTATTTGTATGAGTGCTCTCACGCTTGTTTGTAAATGAAGTTTAAATTGTTAATGAGTTACTTCCCTTCATTATGTTTATAAATACAGCTGAAACTCTCCAAACCAGACACTATAAACAGATCTTCAGTTAAGGTACGTAATTTGGAGGTACATTTTTTATTTCTCCATCAAAAATGGCAAGTTGGGAGTGCTTTATAATCGTCTCAATGAGACGATTCTAAAGGACTCCCAACTTGCCATTTTTGATGAAGAAATAACAAAATTTCACCACAAGTTGGTCAAATTACGCACCTTAACTGGAGCATGAACAACTCTGATGGATTTCACTGCAATAGGTAATGATAATGTCAGTAGCCTATTTCACCACCATTGCAAAGTATACTTATCTAGCAAAGAATACTTTGAGGGAGAAATTTTTAATTTAAGGATAAATTTATTAATTTTTATTATACAGAATTTATAACATTATCACAGACATTTTGGCTGTGATATAAATGTAATAAATTCAGTATAATAATTCTGCATACTTTTAATCATCAATTATATGCAGTGGTTAGTTCTATATGAAATAATGGGAAAAATAAATGCTGGGAAAAAGATTACTCCCTCAAAGTATACTTTGCTAGATAAATATACTTTGCAATGTTGATGAAATCGGCTACTGGTCTTGATTTCATAGCAATTACAAGACATGGATGCATGATATTTACAGGGAGAAATAAAAGAAATATAATGATCTGTTGTCTGCTGTTTTTGAACTATTTATATCCTATAAATTTCCCAGCATGCACAGAGTTACAGCATTTTGGACGAATGTGCATTGATAACTAGAAAATACACAAATATGTGACAAAGGCTGACAAAGGGACATTATTACATTAGCGACCGCTGTTCAATAATTAACGTCTCACAAGTCAAAACTGGCTCGTCTTTTCAATAGTGGAGACGCCTTAATAAACAATTTACTTTTATAACCATACAGCTGTAAGCAAAAGAATGTGCCTGCAATCTACACTCGTTATCTCAAACTCCATTAAGTTAAACAATTGATAACTCAAAGTCAAATTCCTGGCCCCAAGTGCATGTATTCCTATTTAATAACTCTTGTTAACTTAATTTTTTGTTAATTAAGTATTTCCCTCAGACCCCTGGACGTTGGTAAATGAGTGTATACTGTATCCGAATCTGCAAGAACATCAGGATCTGAAAAGATCATATGATCCAAGTTGTTAGCCATTGCCTCATTTTGCTGATATTACCAATATTAGAAACATATATAAAATGAATGGTATACATGTACATACCTAAAATATGACCCACCCTTAACCGGATAAAAGGTATGACAGCAAATGACACCGAGCATAGCTCAATTATCCAGTATATGGTGTCAGTGATGGGACGCCTGGCTGCGTGGGTGTGTCCATGTGTGTGGGTGTGTGTGTCTGGATTCACATTTTCATTCTCGTCTCCATCATTATGGCCAGCTGGAAACAAGGATATGCTAATATATTTAACCCTGACAACGTAAACCATACATTGATTTTAGCACATGCAGTTTTATAAGCAAATGCCACAAATACCATAGCCACAGACACAATTTTCCCTAGTAAACCGTTGGCGCATTTTTACATTGAAATTTATTTTTTACTCTGGGAATTTGAAGCAGAAGATTAAATTTTGATATGTAAGACATCGTAAAATTGTATTTCAGACTAAAATTGTGTCGGGCTGACCTCCATGTGCCCCGCCCTGATCCCGGGCCTGCTGCGGCTGATGGTATAGATGCTGGAGATAGGGGTTGGTGTAGTACTGATGCTGGAGGCCCGCCCCGGGGATCACTCCACGCACAACCTGGGGACAAAGATAACAGATAGAAACATACATTATACAGGGCAACTGGCCAGAATACACAACCTGCCACAATAAGATACAGATACACTGCAACTGGTCCATTCCTAAGTAATTGGCCAGAATATACAGATACAGTGCAACAACTTTGTTTAATCATAAAGACCGTTGGATTGGTGATATCATTTGTAGTCATTGCTTAGTCACTTTCTTGTTTGGATTCCAAACAAGAAAGTGACTAAACAATAACGACAAATGCTTTTGTTTTCTACATATCTAAAACAGTATATTATATACGTTAATAGTCTGGGCATGATTGACTCACACGTCAATAACCCGTCGTAGGGATGGTAAAATGTGTACAAACATGATTGACTCACAGGTCAATAACCCGTAGTAGGGATGGTAAAATGTGTACAAACATGTTTGACTCACACGTCAATAACGAGTAGTAGGGATGGTAAAATGTGTACAAACATGATTGACTCACACGTCAATAACGAGTAGTAGGGATGGTAAAATGTGTACAAACATGATTGACTCACAGGTCAATAACCCGTAGTAGGGATGGTAAAATATGTACAAACATGTTTGACTCACACGTCAATAACGAGTAGTAGGGATGGTAAAATGTTAACAAACATGATTGACTCACACGTCAATAACGAGTAGTAGGGATGGTAAAATGTGTACAAACATGATTGACTCACACGTCAATAACCCTTAGTAGGGATGGTAAAATGTGTACACAAACATGATCGACTCACACGTCAATAACGAGTAGTAGGGAAGGTAAAATGTGTACGCAAACATGATTCCCTCACACGTCAATAACCCGTAGTAGGGATGGTAAAATGTGTACACAAACACGATTGACTCACACGTCAATAACCCGTAGTAGGGGTGGTATAATATGTACACAAACATAATTGACTCGCACGTCAATAACCTGTAGTAGGGATGGTAAAATGTGTACACAAACATGATCGACTCACACGTCAATAACTCGTAGTAGGGATGGTAAAATGTGTACACAAACATG
This sequence comes from Conchocele bisecta, assembly GCA_029237695.1. Taxonomy (NCBI): domain Eukaryota; kingdom Metazoa; phylum Mollusca; class Bivalvia; order Lucinida; family Thyasiridae; genus Conchocele; species Conchocele bisecta. The sequence continues at coordinate 9,174,552 of CM055277.1, forward strand.
ATTGCCTCACACGTCAATAACCGTAGTAGGGATGGTAAAATGTGTACACACGATTGACTCACACGTCAATAACCCGTAGTAGGGGTGGTATAATGTGTACACAAACATGATTGACTCGCACGTCAATAACCCGTAGTAGAGATGGTAAAATGTGTACACAAACATGATTGACTCGCACGTCAATAACCCGTAGTCGGGATGGTAAAATGTGTACACAAACATGATTGACCCGCACGTCAATAACCCGTAGTAGGGATGGTAAAATGTGTACACAAACATGATTGACTCGCACGTCAATAACCCGTAGTAGGGATGGTAAAATGTGTACACAAACATGATTGACTTACAGGTCAATAACCCGTAGTAGAGATGGTAAAATGTGTACACAAACATAATTGACTCGCACGTCAATAACCCGTAGTCGGGATGGTAAAATGTGTACACAAACATGATTGACCCGCACGTCAATAACCCGTAGTAGGGATGGTAAAATGTGTACACAAACATGATTGACTCGCACGTCAATAACCCGTAGTAGGGATGGTAAAATGTGTACACAAACATGATTGACTTACAGGTCAATAACACGTAGTAGGGATGGTAAAATGTGTACAATTCACTTGTATATGTTCAGAAACAAACAAAGTCAGAAAATATACACATGGCTGTGAAAAAAATAAATATTTTTCATATTGTTTCTAAATCCCAACATTTTTTTGGAGAATTTATTTGACATATAAACTTGTCACAATTAATGGTTTTGGAACAAAATGTCTTGAACAATGAGTATCATTGCTGAATTCCAAAATGTAGCTGACTGCAGTTTCTCCCACTGTTGCGGCAGCGTAAAGTGTTCCATGTCAAATTTAGGCGCCGGATTCTTCACAAATTCCAAGTCAGCTACATGCAGAAGATACTGCAAAAACACATTTTCGAGCTAGTAACAGGCGCAAGAAATTTTCGCCGGTTACTAGACGAAAAATGCATTTATGTGATAACTAACTAGAGTTGAGTGGCATCTCGTCAGGAAACTGGTGCATGTTTTGACATGAAATATCTTACGCCTGTGCAGAGTGCACCAACATCGTTACCTGTCCAACATGATGCTTTAGACGGTTCTGCTGAACTAGACGCTGTTGTAGATGTTGGTTCAGCTCACCGAACTGCCAAAACGACTGTGCATCCGCGTCATCGCGATCCATTCCCTATATCAGGAAACACATATGCGGCTGTGACTGGAGAAATGGAGCCAAAGGGATTTGTGACCAGTGTAGACATGGATCAAATAGTACATCTCTGTAGCCAGATAACAATCAATATTCCTTGTGAGAATCATGACGGGTATTTCATTGATAGAATTGCGAGCAGTGCAGATCCGGATCAGACTATGCAGATGCACAGGCTGATCTGTATATATACTGGTCGCAAATCCAATAAGCCACATTTCTCCAGTCATACCCACACGAGACATGCAATGTGGTTTTGTGATAGTGTGATTGTTTAGATATGGGCGTGTTTGTAGACTAGTATTACTGTTCTAGGCTGTGTAAGAAAACAATGCATAACAATGGAAATGGGCAACATTAAGCCATACATCACACTGAAAATGAAATATAAAAAGTAATAAAGAAAGAGAAAATACCTTTGACCTTACAGACCTTAGTATATTTTACGTCTCACTGTGCCTGGGTGGGATGATAATATCAACAATGTGGAAGGAGTAAGAAAACAAACACATGCTATGTTGAAAAATGGTCACCGGTTGTGACCTATATTAAAACAATACGTAATAGGCATACGTATATGAAAGTTGTTATGATTAATAATAACAAATTATTAAAAATTCACCAAAGCATAATGAGGGGGTCGACAGAAACGGCCCCTTGACATAAGTAACAGTTTGAGCGCGAAAGGGACTGGCTGAACAAATGGTGGCAGCTGGGGAAGGGCGTGTGCACAGATATGAAACTTGTGGCTTGTGAAACTTTGAAGAACAGAAGGAACCTGTTAACCAATCGCAGTGGGAATATTGGTCATGTGACAGTGGCAATTATAGGCGACCCACAGGACGTATAACACGGCAAACTGTTACTACACTTTCTGAAATCAACGTAAAAACAGTTCACAGAGTAAGCCAGATGGCCGACGGCAGTACCAAGGCTATATTCATAGAAAATAGTCCACAAAGGCTGACATATGGTACCGCAAAGGCTACACACACATACAAAATGGTCGACAAAGAAGACTGACAGATGGCACCACAAAGGCTACATCGACATAGAAAATAGCCGACAAAGGGTAATAGATGGTACCACAATGGCTACATCTACATAGAAAATAGTCCACAAAGGCTTACAGATGGCACCACGAAAACTGCATCGACATAGAACATAGTCGACAAAGAGTAATAGATGGTACCACAAAGGCTGCATTCACATAGAAAATAGTCAACAATGGCAGACAGATGGTACCACAAAGGCTACACAAACATAGAGAATAGTCGACAAAGGCTGACAGATGGCACCACAAAGGCTGCATCGACATAGACAATAGCCGACAAAGGCTGACAAATGGCACCACAAAGGCCTCATCGACATAGAAAATAGTCGACAAAGGGTAATAGATGGTACCACAAAGGCTACACTCATTTCGAAAATATTCAACAAAGGCTTACATATGGCAATACAAAGGCTGCATCGACATAGAAAATAGTCGACAAAGGGTAATAGATGGTACCAAAAAGGCTACATCGACAAACAAAATAGTCGACAAAAGCTATTATATGGTACAACAAAGGCTGCATCGACATAGAAAATAGTCGACAATGGCTTATAGATGGCACCACAAAAGCTGCATCGACATAGAAAATAGTCGACAAAGGCTGACAGATGGCACCACAAAGGCTGCATCGACATAGAAAATAGTCGACAAAGGGTAATAGATAGTACCTCAAAGGTTACACTCACATAGATAATAGTCAACAAAGGCTGACATATGGCACCACAAAGGCTGCATTGACATAGAAAATAGTCGACAAAGGCTGACAGATGGCACCACATAGGCTGCATCGACATATACAATAGCCGACAAAGGCTGACGGATGGCACCACAAAGGCTGCATCGACATAGAGCTGACAGATGGTATCGCAAAGGCTACACTCACATAGAAAATAGTCCACAAAGGCTGACAGATGGCACCACAAAGGCTGCATCGACATAGAAAATAGCCGACAAAGGCTGACAGATGGCACCACAAAGGCTGCATCGACATAGAAAATAGCCGACAAAGGCTGACAAATGGCACCACAAAGGCTTCATCGACATAGAAAATAGCCGACAAAGGGTAATAGATGGTACCACAAAGGATACACTCACATAGAAAATAGTCAACCAAGGCTGACAGATGGTACCACAAAGGCTACACTCACATAACAAATAGTCAACAAAAGCTGATATATGGCACCACAAAGGCTGCATCGACATAGAAAATATTCGACAAATGCTGACAGATGGAACCACAAAGGCTGCATCGAAATAGAAAATAGTCGATAAGTGCTTACAGATGGCACCACAAAGGCTGCATTGACATAGAAAATAGTCGACAAAAGATAATAGTCCAGAGGAATTGGAGGGTGACCCAATATTCTCTGGTTAAGTTTTTTTCTTTTGATTATTGTAGGGGAATGTGTCGTGAAAAAAAATCCAGGGGGTGTCACCCTGTCACCCCTGAGGAAAATCCATGGCGGCCATTTTTCAAAATGGCCGCCATCCAAAATTGGTTTTGCTCATATCTCGGTCCATGGGACTCGTAAATGGTAACTTTTTTTGTCTATACCCAGGTTTGCAGGGTCAGTGAATGTGATAAGATCATTAGTAATAATATTGAATAGTTCGGAAGAGACGTCCATCTTGAATTTCAAAATGGCCGCCAACATGGCCGGCATCCAAAGTGGTTTTTGCTCTTTTCTTGGTTTGTGAGACTTGTAAAGCTTTACTTTTTGTGTCTATATCCATATTTTCAGGGTCAAAGAACATGATACAAATACTTAAAATATGATTAGATAAATTGGTTTGGTCTTACATTTCAAAATGGCCACCAAATATGATTCCATGTAAAACTATTTTGTTAATACCTTGTTTTGTGTGATTCGTAAAGGTTACATTTAGTGCATATACCAGCACGGCACATATAGTCACAAATACGTGTCTATACCAAAATCCGTATGTGAAAACCTATACGAGTCAATAAGCGTATCCGTATTGCCAGAACATATACGACATCAATCCGGATATGCCGTATTGTTAGGGAATCCGATGCTGCGTATCGTTTGACAATAGTGCTTACAATCCGATGTTGCTTATTGTTGCAAAATACGAAAACAATACGATATTGTGTATTCTTCACTAATACTCATTTGATACAATGAGGCGGACTCGGGAAGAAAACACTTCCAATCCGGTTATGTGCAAATATCTCCCGATATAATGTTTCTTTTTCTGCAAATGTTATTGGAAATACAATGTATATTAATCTGTCATCGAATTCCTATAACGTTAATGTCTCTTGAAGGTGTTCGGTATGTTATTTCCCCAAATCATATATAAGGACTTCAAAATTATTTTTGACGAGCTCTATACTTTGGGCTGCGTTATGACAAAGCCGCGCGTATTTCATTCATGACCAGTGTAGATTCTGATTAGCAAATGTACTGTTGCAGCTTGATAGTAAAATAATTGTTCGCTGGATTAATAATCATTGTTCTTTGATGGAATGGCGAACAGTTGAGACCCAGATCAGACGGCACGGATGCGTGGTTTTAAAACCGCATAAAATAAAACAAAACAGTGAACTGAAAACCTAAGAAATTCAGCATAACTCTATAATAAATCCCCGTCAGCGTGACGTGGTCAGATTTAATATATCCCCATAGGGGTAATAAAACTCATTACTGAAGACCATTAAGAGATAGGGCGATTTCTTGAATTGCATGTTGTTTGAGAATATTGAAAAACAAACTCGTCTAATTCTAAGAACAATGTTGCGCAAACACATTTATCAATATTTGAGATGTCAACTTTTGACGCCATTTACGGAAAATATCGTAAATTTTCGTATTTCATGAAATTACGCAGATGTCCGAAGGTGTAAAATCGCATGGTGCGTCTCATATTAACACTTTAAGCTTCTTAGGTTAAAGTCTGTTACAATGGGGTCATTATATTGTAAGTATTTATTTAGTCGTTCGGTTTTTTCATGCGGGCCAACTATTTTATTGTCACGGATTTTCGAGTCGTTCTTTCTTTTCAATAATACACCAGCGTGGAACACACGATGGCAATTTTGTTGTCAATAAACTTGTGGTATTTAAAATTAAATAATGGACAACAGTTAACAAATATAAAACTGGCGCCCCTCGGTAATATTTTCATGGCGTTTGGTTTGTTTGAGCACTCATCAGAGGGGTGCTGGTGGTGGGGTCCCTTGTAGGTCACTAGCACCTATAAAATAAATACATGTTCTGTTTGTGCATATTTTAGTTCATCCGGAAGATCTAGCGGACACTCGTCGCCAGGTATTTGTGAGATTTTTCTTTTCGTCGATAGTTTCCGTAAGTATTTAGGTTGACGTTGAATCGCATAATGGTTTACTTTTTTTCTTTTTTTTAAGGGCCCATTTTTACAGGGAAAACGTATGCACCAGACTATTTTTATGCCAGCTATTACAGTGTTAGCAAATGCAGTGTTTACTTGTCTTTTCCTGCTGCAATTGAGTTAATAGGCATGATAGGTAATTTTTATTGTATGTGCTAGTCTGAGTATATAAATGTAAGTGTTTGTGGGTGTTGTTAGAAAATAAAAAACAACTAATTTTTGGCATATTGCTGAAGGAGGCAATGTTTTTTTGTTTTTGTTTGCATTTAACCAATTATTTGAAATAAAAAATGTCTAATTTTGGCATATTGTTGTAGGAGGCAATTGTTATTGTTTTTGTTTGTGTCATTAGTCTTGATTGTGGTTGTTTCATTTATAATTTATACAATGTTGTGGCTTGTTGCATTGTGTCGTTTGTGGTTGCCCATAACCATATTAATTGAATTTGGTTGGTAGCCTATTTTTTGACTGCTAGAGGATCATTACAGTTTGATTTAGAACACGGATTTACCATCTAACCCACCTTTTGCCTGAGACGAGCCAAAAAAATCAGTTTTTTATTATTAGTAGGGGGGGCTTAGCATGATAGAGGGGTCGAATCGATCACTTTCATCTAACTCTTTGAAATTGTGGTCATAGATAGACATGAACATGGCATTTCATAATCTGCCGACAGACAAGCTCAATTTCCCCCGTGGCGGCCATATTGGACAAATCCAAGATGGCCGCCATCAGAATTTGGATACATCATAACTTTTAAACTACACATCGTAGAATCATGAACGATACCTCTATTTTTGGGGTTTTCAGGGACAAGGAACACACTCGCCATATTATTATTGCAATTTAATGTGAAGGTCAAGGTCAAATCACAATTTCAAGGTTAAAATTTGCGAAATTTGGTTAAAATTATTGAAAATATGTTATTTATTCTAGGTTACCCATTTGTAAAACAAATCGGCCCCTTCAATATCACACGCTATTAGGTTGCTGTTTTCAAACAGTGTAGATCTAGATCATGAGATGGCTTGTAATCATTATGATCTACATGTTTTGCCACCATTTTCTGATTTTTCAAGAATAATTGTGATCATGTCAGATATTTAGGGATGACTTTGAAAGTTCTAAGAGCTAGGGACCATATTTTAAGATAATGATGCAGTTGTCTAAGGTGGTTGATAAGTTGATAACCATGCAATATACTAGTAAGCAAATTCAATATGACCACCACTTCAACACGGGTATGTTTTAAACATTCACAAAATCACAACAACAAAAATTCTCCAGATTTTCACATGATATAGTACTTAACTAAAATATAATGATACTCATTATTCAAAGCCAACTTCTTTTTATGCAATTTAAGATTGTTGGCAAGAACACTCACAGATTCAGTCTATGTTTGTCCTGTGTCACCTGTCTTGGGACTTTCTGATAGCTCAAATAGCATTAGTATATGCTATCTCACTGATCATCTGTTACATTATTGACACAGCCTCCTTCACACCTGCAAAGGGACGTACATCGCACCCCAGCTTTGTTGCACTTGCAGTGACCTCGACATGCTTTTTGACACCCGCAATGGAGAAGAAGGGAACACGCCTTACTGGCATTAGCCAGTGTTGTCCAGAACGGCAACCACTGGTTTGTTTTCACATCAAGCTCACAGCCCCACCTGCTGAAGTCGGGGATCTCCTGATGACACGTGACAGCCTGTCGCCAAATAAAACATGCCTGAAGGATTGACCTCTTTGAATGTTCAAACAGTGCAGTCTGTGTGGGAGGTATGGCCTCAAGTGAGCGTGATCCGTGTGAGAACAAATTTTGCCTCGCCTGGTTCACCGTCGCAGGACTGCAACTCTTGCTGTACATGATCAAATGAAAGCGCTCAAGCTGCTGCATGGGTACTGAGTCTATTGTGAATGTGTTAGGGTTGTCAGTAAGTTCTAGCAATGTCTCCGTCATCTCTGGCATGCTCTCCCATGCAGCCCATGCTGTCTTCTTTCCACATCCGATGAGCTGAGACGTCGTGTCACATCCACTAAGGGCATGGAAGAGAGGAATGGAATGGACTGGAATATCTCTGTAGTTCTTGCCACTTCCAAAACCAATCCAGAGGTGAGAGAAATGAAACTGACTGAAAAAAGCACTGGCGAGAACGACAATATCACTATATACGGTGCGGACATATGCTCACTTATGCCATTGACATGATGCGTGTGCTATATGGCGGATGATACGCGAGTCTGCCTCACTGTGGTTGCAGGGTTGCAGTTCTGGTGTGTCGCATGGCTTGTTGGACAAACCAGTTTCATCCTTTGTTGTAAGAATGAGGATGTTATCCAGAGTGATTTGAGAGAGTTTCTTGCTGCAGAAAGAGAAGAGTTATTTCTTGTTCTTGGTGTTCATAATATACTTCTGCCAGTTTCTCTTTGGGATGGGTGTGCTGCCTCCTGTACCTATCTGTGTTCGTGGACCAGAACCACGCCGTAGTTGGGGGGTCTGTATCTTCAAGCTCGACTCTGGGTATGTCACACTGCATCGACCCACTCAACAGATGGAGTCAGATGACGCTTCAAGAAGGGAACTACATGCATGGGAACATAGTCGCTGAATGTAGCTGCACGAGTTGGCCGCACCATGTGAACCACCGCTGGCATGTCCAGGATCTGCACTGTGACATCACGAGCATCAGCGTTCGCTGTTGTTGGGGCACCGAGACACTTAAGAATATCGGATTGTGTCCCTGATCTCAGACCTCCACGATCAGCAAGAGAGGGTGGCTCACGTTGATTCTCAAATCTGAAGAAATCCAACATATCAGCATCTGGTCGAGACTGCAGAGAAAGGAACCACTGAGCAACAATAGCTGTGTTCTTTTTAAGAACACCCACTTTCTCGGAACGCTTTGAACGAACATCTGGGCGATTGACAAATGTATATATGCCGTTGCGCTTAATGGTGTCTGAGATGGCGACTGAAGCTGTGTGCACCCTGGTTTGAACATACTTGTCATGTAGAGATTGGCCGAGCTCATCTACCTGATTCAGTGATGCTGCCACCTCGGTTACCATGACATCGTGAGTGTCGATAGCAACAAGCTCATGACCGGTTTCCAGGAATGGGTTGCTGCAGTCTCTAAGCACACCCATAAACTTCTTTACATCAGTGATGAAGCGTACTTGGAGAGCATGCGACTCTTCATGATGAGCGAGAGATGTGTCACCCACAGAGAGCAGACTCTCAAATTGGTCAATTAGCCTCAAAGAATCGGGACCAGCTAGCATGTAGAGGGCAATCGCATCAGTATCATCATACATGTCTGACAAGCCACCAGCACCTGCCTGCATTTTTCTGTTGCTGTGTTCATGGGACTGGTCTTTGGCCATAAGCGAGAACTTGTGACGAGAACGCTGGACAACAAAATGTCCCTTCTTGGACTCTGCATATACGTCCGGGTGGTCCACAAGCAACTCGACCAAATCTTTCACATGTATGGGCACCCACCTAGAATAATTGGAATGGTCAAAGACAAAGAACCAGGGGCATAGTTCGTCCAGAACTTGGACGTAGAGTTCGAAATCACCCTCCCGTAGTGACCCAACAAAGCGACACAGGAGGAGCTCCAGTTCTTTTATTTGGGACCAGTACTTGAACATAGGTATATGGCTTCTACGGTTCGTGTTCCATAAGTCAAATGATTCAGGAGGTCCCCGCACTTCTTCACAGTAGACAGCATATGCCTCTTGCGACAGAGCTACAAGAGAGACCTGGTGGGCATATCTAGTACGCTTGATGTGATGATCGTCTAGGGTTGACGCAGCTCTGCCGGCTGTAAACACCTCAGCGGTAGACATGTCCCATTCCCATCCAGACCCACGGATGAACTTCCGGGTCACAAGCTATGCTTTATCCTCGATGTGAAGTGTTCCCATCAATAACACATACTTGTCTTCGCCGAGGATCATGGGGAACTGCCACTGAAGCTGCTTTGCAATTGAATACAGAGACTGGTCAACGCCAAGGACGGGTGTCTGCCAGGGTTGAGGAAAGTAATGGACTTTTTGACAAGGAGCATCACATGTTTGATGATACCAGGATATGTAGACTTGTCAGGAAACAGTGGCAATATGCCGATCTCTGCCGGGGGCTGGATGGAGCTAGAATCATGCAACTTGGAGTGATAACCTGACCAAGTCACAACCTCATCTTTCCCCAAATCCTCCTGTGACATGAGTCCAGCAACATGGTTAATCCATTCCTCATCCCTTGCTCTGGAGCCAGGTATCCTATCATGAGACGGCCTAACTGGGCCACCCTGGTCACTACATGGTACAAATATGTCATCATATCGGAGATCAACAGGTCGGACGATGACAATGGTCTGGGAGCTTGGGTTTAGTAGTATCCAAAGGATCAATTTTAACTGGATCATGAGTAACTCCCATGTTCTCACTTGATAAGTGATTGGTTAGGTTAGTGTGACTGTCATGCCATGAAACTAACTCATCGTTTGATAGGTTGCTAGTCTTATTGTGGTCTAAATTATCCATATCCACAGATGTGAAGACACCTGACCGCATATTGGTAGGCAGGACAACACCGTCCTCCTCAATCCTCTTGCATACACTTCGAGCAACAGCCACCTTCACCTCACGAACGCGATCATACGATACAGAAAGACCTAGTTGGTGAAATGTGTCAACAATATGCTTGGAGCGCATATTAGCAAATCTTTGGCACTAGCAGATGATCTTTTGTTGTTGTTGTTGTTGTTGTTGTTGTTGCTGCTGTTGCTGGTGGTAATGAACTGCAGTCACTTATATTTTGCACACCCTCCTATGACACGACATCCACTTCATCTTAGATTTGATATTCCATGTACCAAACATAGATATAGGCACCAAAACCAAAATGGGTGGACTTATATTGTGGTCTTGACATGCATGTACATGTCTATAAAATGACAATAACCAACTCAGCATATTAAACAATAGAAGAATTGACAAATATAATATAATAATTGTGTTAAACACATGATAACATGTGTGAAACCTATATTTCCGACCAATTTTAACATTTATAATGTAATTTGACCTTGATCTTGAACTTGAATCGCAAATATAATATGACGATTGTTCTCCTCATCCATAAGACACCCAAAATAGAGGTATTGTTCATGATTCTACGATGTTTAGTTCAAAAGTTATGATGTGCCCGAATGCTGATGGTGGCCATCTTGGATTTGTCCAATATGGCCGCCACGGGGAAAATTGAGCTTGTCTGTCGGCGGATTATGAAATACCATGTCCATGTCTATCTATGACCAAAATCTCAAAGAGTTAGATGAAAGTGAACGATTTTTTTGCTAAGCCCCCCTACTATATTGGTTGTTTTGCATTTCATATTGTACATTGTTTTTGTCTCGCCCGCGAAGCGGAAAGCGAGACATATGTTTTGCTTTTCCGGAGTCGTCGTCGTCGGCGGCGGCGTCGGCGTCGGCGGCGTCGGCGGCGTCGGCGGCGTCGTCGTCGTCATCATTCAATGTTAAGTTTTCGTGTTACGGTCATTACTTCAACACCTCATCAGCTACAGACATCAAACTTTATACATACCTTTACTATGATATGTAGATAGGAACATAGGACTATTAAACAAAATTCCCGCCTCCAGGGTCAAGGTCAAACTCTATTTCTTTCTATATTACAAACTGAACATTAATGCATGAAGACCCGTTTTCTCGTGCGCTCTGTAAACCTTACCTGTACAGAGAACAATAGCCTTCTCCAGTTGAACACTTGTGCATGTGCAAGCATGTGCAAATTTCCAGCTTGACCACTAAATGTCCAGCTAACTTATTACAGGTAATTTATACAGCTAAATTATTATACCTGGGTATTACATTTCCGTAAACTGTGTTCACAATATTGTGGCAATATGTGGACCTGTGCAGATATGATATGTACATGAATATAGGACTATTATAACAATTCTGCGCTCCAGTAGCAGCATTATTTTTTTTCTTAATTTTTAAACTTTTTTTCCATTTTTAGCCACGTTTTTTTGCAAAAACAATCCAGGCTATTGCATTGGCGAAAGCCGTGCGGGCGTGCGGGCGGGCAGGCGGGCGGGGTGCCCACCACATACAACTATCCAACATGTGACCATTTTGTTTACCTTCACCAATTATTTCTACGTAATTATTTTCAACGTTAACTTTTGGGTGTTTATCATCATCCATATTTTTTTTCTACCCCCCAAACGTGAAAATTGCTTTCTGGACCAGGCTCGAGGTCAAAGCGGCGGCACATAACCCCCACATAAGTATCCATTTGTAGGAACGTCCGTCATTCTGTCCGTCCGTGCACGCAAACTTGTGCACGCATCTTCTCCCAAACTACTGGTCGCAAATTAATGAAACTTAGTATTCTGTTTCGTCTTATCATCATATGTGTACTCGTCATCTGTGTACTCGTCATGATTTTAACAAAATCCCGCCAACATTTTTGCACTTATCCCCCTTTTTTATTTTATTTTTACCCAGACTTGTGCGCGCATCTTCTCCGAAACTATACTAGTCGAAAATCAATGAAACTTACTATGCTCTTTACTCTTATCATCATCTGTGTACTGGTCATGATTTCCACAAAATCCTTCCAACAACTTTGCAGTAATCCCCCGCAATCAGGCATGCAGTGGAGGGGGGGGGGTATATTCAGTTAGCCTGTGAATAACAGTTCTACTTCATGTTTCCATTCGTAATTCAACACCTTACCTCCTACATTCATCAAACATGCCACATGCCTCTTCTGTCATATGTACATGAATATAATAGTATTCATTGATCTCTTACTTTCAGATCATCAACACTGTATGTATGTACTATATGAATGTACTGTTTTTATGCTTTCCTTCATTATTTACAGTGTCAGAGAAAGCCGGTACATTTACAGTTCTCTATTTGTATTTAGACGGAATCTAAATTATTTGTACATGCCCGATTTTCATTTTCAATCTGGGCTCTGTCACTCTCTGAAGCTTATAGCGTTTTCATAGTTCTCCAAATACCTGTACTTGTACTTTTCTATAAAATATTTTTTTTTTTTATACATGTATATATAAACTATTGTTTAACACAATCTTGTCTGCCTACATTTTCATTTTCATCATAAATCATCATTGCAAATCGTTTAAAATTGATCATTCATTAACTATCATTGTATTTCAAAGTAACTGTCATTCTTTCTCAGATACTGTCGCTCACTTACTTGTTTTGCTAACTACTATTTCACGTTCACTCACCAATTGCCTGTACTTTCATAACTTTTTATGTTTCATCCCCCACACGGTATATCTCAAACAATGTGTGCGAACATCACAGTTATCGCATAATTCCATCATTTTTTCCGCCATTATAAATGCCCATATCAGCACTCTTTTTCCATTTCAACAGTGTTCTGTAGGCTCTCCTATTTTCACACATTGGGACAATGCAATCTGTTCTATTAATCATGTATTCTACTACCGCTAATCAATTTAGCTTAATTGCTTTCTACTAATCAATAATCATGTTTGCTTCTAATCATGCAATGCCATGTTCTTATTTTTACACTTTTGTAATAGGATGAGGATAATCCTTATCAGTTCGTCACAATTTAGCATATCACTTTCTTCTTAATATTGGTAATTGCTTATTTTATATCTTGTCACATTTATATTTCTCTGTACTTGTGACTACATGATCACTTACATTTTATACAATTATTTGCATCTTTATAATCTTTCAATTCAGTGCTTAGTACTGATTCTACACATTTCATGTGTGATTCTACAATAATAACTTTTAAATATTATCACCAGGTTTGAAACGCCATCGAGTCAATTCCCACTCTTACATATAAGATAATAATAAATACGGGTAATAATGTAATAAACCAATACAAAACAACATTCAATCATCATTTACTACCTCCGCCGCAAACACCAAAATTGATAGCCACAACCTATTTGTATTACAGGTGAACTGCATGGTATGAACTGTCAACTGCATGGTATGAACTGTCCACTGTGCAACTACACAACAAACAACAACAGTAACTTCCGCCGAGTTCACACCCGACAAGTGCAATCCAATCCCATCTGCAATTTATGGTGTGTAAAGTGCTCCTATTCCTCCATCACTGTCTGGAACATGCTGGAACACGACCAACTGGTTCACAATCACCTGGGTAAGAATGTAATGAATTCAAATGAATGGGTGGGTGGTTGCTCGGGAGCATGCGAAGGGTACTTTAACGATCGGTGTTCAACCTTATCAGAATGCCCACCTAAACACCTAAATCCTGTTATACCCCATTAAAAGCAATAAAATTCGTGCTGATCATATTACTTTTGGGGTTGAAGCTAAGTCGCTCTGGTGTGGAATGGACCTGGCACCAGGTCAGGATATTCTAATTTCACGGCTGAATATATATTTTTCGGTAAATGTTCACTTCTGATTTTGCGAATTTCCCTCATTATGTACAGGTTAAATACGGAATGGACCTGTTGGCCCGGCCTTAAATGACCATACCTGTTGATGGGTCGTTAAACACCAATAACCAATCAATCAATCAATCAAATTAATGGACTCTACATTTTGTAATCTCTGTTCCACTTTTATCACCTATTCTGCCAAGAGCAGCATCCGTGCATTGTTAGGCCACATTTATAGCAATATAGAACACATTATTTGTTGTGTACTTTACAATTACATGATGATTAGAAAAGTGTACACGTCAGCAATCTTTCAACCTGACAAAAATTGTTGCACAGCGTATACATCGTCTGTCTAGCTGTTCATCAGGTAGCATCTGTTCATTCTACTTTCGTGATTTCTTATGTCATGTTCTTGTTTGCTTGGCAGGAGGAACCCTGGATTATCTCTTGGACAATAGAGGATCCCACATCTACAATGGAAACTACAAGTATTACTGTACTGAATGTAACAAAGGTTACCAAACCAGATCTGGATTACAGAAACATATATGTAAACCTGAACCAATGAACCAATTCATTTGTAAGGATTGTAATTCCAACTTCACTACGGGACACCGATTTAAAAATCATAAGTGTACCTTTTGTTCAAAGTGCCTGACAAAATATGTGTCTTTCCAACGCTATAAGACACATCTGTGCAAACCAGTTCCACAGCCACATTCAGTGCTCAAACAACCACATTCAGTGCTCAAACAAGCACATTCAGTGCCCAGTCGACAGCCAGTTTCGCTGCCCAAACAACAACAGGTCCCATTGCATAGAGTAGATGCAGATGAAGTTATTCACACAGATTTGACATGCCTAATTCAAAGAGGTCATCCTTCAAATGAACAGTACTATTTTATTCCAACAAATTTAACATGGCAAATGCAAAAATGCTCAATACTAAATTTGCCCGTATATGCAGCAGCTTTACCTTTGAACATTAACACTGAAAATCAGGAAATAAACACTCCAGACAACATTAGAAACATAAACTCTGATGGAAATTGCTTTGTCAGAGCAATATCGTATGTACTAACAGGATCTGAGGAATTCCAGTCTCAGATACGAGGTAATGTTGTAGAGCACATACTGACTTTGGATACCAAATTAAGGACCGTTTTACCTGTACGCACTTCAGCCAAACAATATATTACACAAAATAATATGAATCAAGACAGAATATGGGCAACGGAAGTGGAGTTATTTGCCACAGCTCATCTGTTAAAGTCAAACATATATACCTACTCTGAAGAACCGCATTGGACTGGGTGGCTAGGACATTCTGCACGATTTATTGATCCAGCATTAACATTAGATGGGGATTGTCCTGGGATATATCTCCGGCATACAAATGGTAACCACTATGATGTTGTGACCTCAGTGAAAGCAACAACATCTAATGGAGCAATTGTGTTTGAAGAAAAAACAAAACCGGTTTTTGATAGAAAGGAAAAACTCTGGCAATATAAGCAGAAACAGAGATAAAACCCTGAATATGTAGAACATGAACATGCAGTTACAAAACAAAAAAGACAAAACCCTGAATATGTAGAACATGAACGTGCAGTTGCAAAACAAAAGAGACAAAACCTTGAATATGTAGAACATGAACATGCAGTTACAAAACAAAAGAGACAAAACCCTGAATATGTAGAACATGAACGTGCAGTTACAAAACAAAAGAGACAAAACCCTGAATATGTAGAACATGAACGTGCAGTTACAAAACAAAAGAGACAAAACCCTGAATATGTAAAATGGGAAACAACTTTGAAGAAAGAAAAGAGACAAAACCCTGAATATGTAGAACTTGAACATGCAGTTTCAAAACAAAACAGACAAAACCCTGAATATATAGAACATGAACGTGCAGTTACAAAACAGAAGGGACAAAACCCTGAATATGTAAAATGGGAAACAACTTTGAAGAAAGAAAAGAGACAAAACCCTGAATATGTAGAACATGAACATGCAGTTTCAAAACAAAACAGACAAAACCCTGAATATGTAGAACATGAACGTGCAGTTACAAAACAAAAGATACAAAACCCTGAATATGTAGAACATGAACGTGCAGTTACAAAACAAAAGAGACAAAACCCTGAATATGTAGAACATGAACGTGCAGTTACAAAACAAAAGAGACAAAACCCTGAATATGTAGAACATGAACGTGCAGTTGCAAAACAAAAGAGACAAAATCCTGAATATGTAGAACATGAATATACATATAAAAAACAAACGAGACAAGACCCTTCTTTCAAAGAAAGTGAAAGACTGTCTGATGTACTGAGAAAACATCTTAAGATTGACTGTAATAATGTTTTGAACAAAAAAGAACTTATATCAGCTTTTCATAGAGCTACAGCATGTGCATGTAACTATGTATGCACTTGTTGTGAACAGTTGTGGTTTAAGGAATCAGTTGTCACAATTAACAGAGTGAAACATATACAGGATCCTTTATATTCACAGTCTGTAAGGGGCATTAAAAGTTATGATGGACTTGAATATTTGTGTCATACCTGTGTTGTTAACATTTTAAAGGGAAAACTACCTAAACTTGCTATTCATAATAAAATGAATTTCCCTGTGAAACCTGCAGTATTGGAACTTAATAAGTTAGAAGAAAGAGTTGTTGCGCCAGTATCCACGTTTTTTCAGATGAGAGAACTTCCATCTGGTGGACAACTGGGAATACAGGGAAATGTGGTAAACGTGCCTGTGGACAACATTTCCACCGTTAGATCATTGCCACGCCTGCTTCCACAGTCACAAACAATTCCAGTAAAACTCAAGAGAAGACTCAGATATAAATATCATGTTCTTTTTGAAAATATAAGGCCAGAGAAATGTATCAATGCCACAAAATACCTCTTGACAAAACCTCTTGTGACTCAGTATGTCCCAGATGGGTTAGATCAATATGGCTCACATCTCATATACCAAGTTTAAATGATACAGAATGGAGCGTTTTTCTTCCAAATCAAACTGATACAAACAATTCAAGAGAACAAGACATTTTATCAGATGAGAAACATGAACCTAAATATAATGAAACAAACACTGATATTCCTGCAGATAGTGATACATGTACTAAAATATCAGACATAGACTGTAATAATGAACGAGATGTTTCACAGGTGACTACCGAAATAAATGCCAATGACATGAACAACAATAATATTGATGAGTGGAGTGAACATGAGGATGACGAGGAACAGTTTAATAAACAGACAGATTGTGATGGTGTATATGAAACTATGTTATACCCTGAAGATGTTCATAGCCAGAGTACTATTCTTTCATTTGCACCAAGTGAAGGAAATATGCCTATAAGCACATTCGGAGATGCCGTTGAAGAATTATCATTTCCAGGCATATTCTGTGGTGAAAAGCGTCCTGATAATTCTAGCCGATCAGTCCCAGTTAAGTATAGTGACATTTGCAAATCTGAATTACGACAGCAAGACCGCGGAGCAGCACAAAATGTGACAAATATTTTCTTTAAAACCAAAAAAATTCAAATGAAACAAATACAAGTCAAAGTGTGGTTGTCGTTGAGACGAGTTCAAACGAAAGGAATGAATATTACTGCTTCAGAGCTAAGAGACCAAAATAGTGTTAATAAACTTGTTAAGTTGGATGATGGTTATCGTATTTTCAGAACGCTAAGAGGATCATCACTTTATTGGGAGTGTGCCAAAAAAGAACTATTTGCAATGATCCAAGAATTAGGTCTACACACTTGGTTTATGTCGCTGTCAGCTGCTGAAACTCGTTGGCTCCCTTTGCTACAATCTCTCGGGCAAATTATTGATAACATACATTATTCTGATGAGGCTATGAAGGACATGGATTGGCATACTAAGTGTAGATTGATAAGATCAGATCCAGTTACAACAGCCAGGTACTTTGACTATAAAGTTCACACTTTCTTGCTAGTCCTTTGCTACCACTGGGAAATATCACACAGTATTTCTACCGTATAGAATTTCAGCAGCGGGGCTCTCCGCATGTTCATGCAATATTGTGGGTTAGTGAAGCTCCAAGACTTAATGTTGACAAAAATGAAGATGTGGAATAATTTGTTTCACGTTATATTACAACAGACAGACAGCTGCCCCATGATGATGAACCTGATCTTGTGAAACTACAGTGCCATAGACATACTCGGACATGCAAGAAAAAATCAACCAAAAGTTGTCGCTTCAATTTTCCAATTCCACCCATGCGGGAAACTTGTGTTCTTGAGCCTCTGCCACCTGATATGGGAGTACATGAAAAACGCACACACAAGCTGAACTATGAAAAACTGGAACATGAATTGGCCGGAAAATCAAGTATTGCTATGCGTTTTGAAGACTTCCTCTCTTACTTAAATATGACGAAAGAACAGTACATTTTAGCTATTAGAAGTTCATTGAAAGAGACAAAGATTTTCTTGAAGAGAGATCCAACCTGCATACGCGTTAATGGCTACAACGATACTGTCTTGAAAGCATGGATGGCTAATATGGACCTTCAATTTGTTACTAACCCTTACGCGTGTGTAATGTACATAGTCAAATATGTCAGCAAAGGCCAAAGAGGCATGAGCAATCTTTTACAGAGAGTTTGTGAGGAAGCCAAAAATGAAAATGTTCAGACCAAGGTGCGAGCAATTGGAAATAAATTCTTAAAGCATGTTGAAATATCATCACAGGAAGCAATTTACATCACTCTTCAAATGAAACTTCGTAATTCGAACTGCGGTCACATATTTATAAACACTTCACCCCCAGAGGAACGCCCATTTATTGTCAAACCTTTGGAGGAACTTGAAAAGCTACCAGATGACAGTAGTGAAATTCAATGCAGCAATGTTATCAAGCGCTATTCGCAGAGACCAAAGATAATTGAAAATATGTTCCTTGCTGACTTTGCTGCCTGGTACGACATTAAGACGGTGAATAAAAAGGAGAAAATAAAGACAGAAGAGACATACTCTGATGATAATATGGAGGACCTTCCTCAAGAAGTAGATGAAGGTTTATTAAGTGAAGATGACCCGAAGTCGATTCATTTACACGGTATGATATTGAGAAGAAGGAAACAGAAAAAGATTATCCGATACGTACGATACTCTAAGGACAAGGATCCCGACAACTACTATAGAGAGCTCCTGTTGCTATTCATGCACTGGAGAAAAGAAACAGAAATTATGAAACCACATGAGACACATGAGGACAAATACAAAGAAGTTAAAACAGAGGTAGAAGAAAATAAAGAGGCGTATGAACATCATGCAGAGGACATAGAGGAAGCGGAAAAGCAATGAGTTAGCTAAAAATGCATTTGATGAATTGGCTCCTGTTACGCAGCATATTGAAGAACAACATGAAAAGGATGATAATAGGCAAGATCTTGAAAAACTTGGTGAAAATATTTTTACTGAATATGACATAGGAAAAGATATGAATTGTGTTGGCACTGATGTCACTGAAGAACAAATAAGAAATAGACTTACTGACACCGAATTTAGATCCTCCATTCAGACTCTAAATACTAAGCAACTTGAATTTTTCTACCATGTAATGAAGAAAGTGAAAACTACAGATGAACAGCTGATGTTGTTTTTGAGTGGGGGTGCCGGTGTGTGCAAAACAAGACTTACCAAATGTTTATACCAAGCTCTATTGAAGTATTTTAATACCACTGCTGGTGAAAACCCTGAACATATATCAGTTCTACTTGCTGCCCCAACAGGTAAGACAGCATACTTGATTAGAGGAGCCACACTTCATGCTGCCTTCCATATTCCTGCTAATCAGGGCTTTCAATATCGGCCACTAAAGTCAGATAGCTTAAACAGTCTCAGATCTAAAATGGAGAACCTAAAGATAAGTATGATTGATGAAATATCAATGTGTGGAACTAACCTGTTTTGTTTCATAAATCAACGAATGCAAGAAGTTATGGGAGTCTCTAAGCCATTTGGAGGAATTAGTGTCCTCACAATCGGTGATTTGTTCCAACTTCGACCCGTTATGGAGTCTTGGATATTTAAACAACCAAGTGGTAATTCTACGGAAATTCTGTCACCAAATGTATGGAAAGAAAACATTCACTTACACGAACTTACTGAGATAATGAGACAAAAAGATGATCTTGTATTCGCTGAAGTGTTAAACAGAGTCAGGGAAGGAAAACACAACAGTTTAGACATACAATTTCTGAAATGTAGGCAAATTAAACTAAATGACCCTGATTACCCAACATTCTCAACGCATATCCTCTATTACAACAAAAACGTTGATAACTACAACACCAAGCTCTTATACAGTTGTGAAAATGACAAACGGAACATTCCATGCATTGAAATTGCTGTTGGTGATGTATCAACAGAATTGAAAAATCAGGTTAAAGAGAAGGCTAAACACACTGAAATGGGACTGAGCAAGATGTGTGAAGTAGGTGTGGGGCTTCGATGTGAATTGACACTTAATATTGACATAAATGATGGACTGGTCAATGGTGCTAGAGGAATTGTTCAACAAATACTATATAACAATGAACATGCTACTATCATCTGGATATTATTTGAGGATGAAGAAATAGGGAGAAATCTAAGGTTCGAACATAGAAAAATGTCAAAAAATATCTCACCTCTATGGACGCCAATTAAAAAGGTCACTAGAGAGTTTCCAGTCGGAAAGTACAAAAGTGTTAAAATATGCCGGAAGCAATTTCCTTTAAGGTTAGCATGTGCAAAGACTGTACATCGCTCACAAGGAGACACAATGGAAAAAGTTGTTATTGAATTGCCAAACAGAAAAGAGTGTCACATGCATTATGTTGCATTTAGCAGAGTACAAAAAGCTGAAAATATGTACATTCTTGGAGACATTAATGAAGATAAAATTACTGTTGCTCATGACGTGAAATCTGAAATGACAAGACTTGGAACTGATAGACAGCTGAACCTTTGTTTCACTCCAATGTATACCCTTGGACAAGCTGTGTTTAAAGTTTGTTTTCATAACAGCCAATCTTTACATCTACACATATATGACGTTAGAGCAGACCCCAATTTTTCTTCTGTTGATATTCTAATGTGTGTAGAAACAAGACTTGGTACAACTGACCACAATACAGATGTTGCTCTAGCCGGATTTCAGATATTTCGAAATGACTTCAAAGAACAAAACTCGCCATATGGCAGTGTGATATATTTTAAAGATAATTTGAAAAATAATTTCGCAAATCGGTTGAATTACAAATGTGTCGAAATAACATTGTTGAATCTACAGTTCTTACAGGCTGCGTGTGTATATTCACGCCCAAAGGAGTCTACCACCACACTTCTAGAAGCATTACAGCATCTAATAGAACAATTACAAACAAATATCCCCATTGTTATTATGGCTGACTTCAATGCCAATGTTCAAGATACAAAAAACAAGAGTAAAAAACTTGTTCTATATATGCAATCATGCGGACTTCAACAATTGATGACAGAATACACTACTGATGGACGGACCACAATTGATTTGATATTCACCAATCTCAGCGGAGACATTCAGTATGGAACACTAGAGTCTTACTTCAGCTATCACAAGCCAATCTGGCTAGGGTTGAAGATATAAAGAATTTACCAACTGGATCTTCAGTGTTTGCATACATATGACATTATAAAGGAATGCAACACAAAAGTGTATCATTTAAGGCCAAGCAATTTAGATGAAAAATAAATAATTGTAAAAGCAATGCATGTTAGATGTGGTAGATAATCAGATGATTACGATAAAAATAAACACATGATGAATATAATGGTAATGAATGAACAATGAAACCAACACAAAAGAGTATCATTTAGGGCCAAGCAATTCAGATGAAAAAGAAATAACTGTAAAAGCTATGCATGCCAGATGTGGTAGACAATCAAGTGATCACGATACAAATAAAAACATGACGAATAAAATGGCAATGAATGAACATGTATACAATGAACCAACTTGTATCACAAATTCCAAGCAAACCTTCAATGTTCTCCAGTCCAAGTGTGGAATCCGTCCAAGGCCATGTTCGTAAAGGCTTAGTGAAACTCACCCATGACATCCGCGTCCAAGAGCAGGTGTCCCTATGCGAGTGCCGGGATATCATAGATTGCTCCAGACTCCTCTTAGTCTCCCAGGAATGAGATTAAGCCAGTTTCGGTGGCCGATCAACAGCACAACAGTCACATTCAGTGCCCAATCGACAGCCAGTTTCGGTGGCCAATCAACAGCCACATTCAGTGCCCAATCGACAGCCAGTTTCTGTGCCCAATCAACAGCCACATTCACGGCCCCATCGACAGCCAGTTTCGGTGCCCAAACAACAGCCACATTCAGTGCCAAATCAACAGCCACATTCAATGCCCAAACAACAGACACATTCAGTGCCCAATCGACAGCCAGTTCCGGTGGCCAATCAATAGCCACATTCAGTGCCCAATCGACAGCCAGTTCCGATGGCCAATCAACAGCCACATTCAGTGCCCAATCGACACCCAGTTTCGGTGGCCAATCTACAGCCACATTCAGTGCTCAATCGACAGCCACATTCAGTGCCCAATCAACAGCCAGTTTCAGTGTCCAGCCCAATCAATAGATATCATAGATTGCTCCAGATTACTCTTAGTCTCCCACAAATGAGATTAAGCCAGTTTCGGTGGCCAATCAACAGCCACATTCAGTGCCCAATCGACAGCCAGTTTCAGTGGCCAATCAACAGTCACATTGTGTGCCCAATCGACAGCCAGTTTTGGAAACCACGACAAGGTGGGAGCAAATCTTGCAGGACATTATCAAGGTATATGGTGTAGAAAGGGTGAATTTTCTGATGTTTTGATGAACAACCAACTTGCAACATTTTGCCAGGATTGAAACACAATGCATTTACATTGTCAGTGTCATCATTCAAAAATTTGTGTTACGATCGTTGCTTCAAAATCTTATGTAGATGAATATACGACTATTGAATTTTTTTTATCGGGTCCCCAAGGTCAAAGTCGAAGACGGAACAAGGCGAGACATTTGATTCCGCGGAATTCTTGTTTTATTGGTTTGTTGTTATTGAAAAATTGTTACATTGTGTTGTTTGTGGTTGCCCATAACCAAATTAATTGAATTTGGTTGGTAACCTACTTTTTGACTGCTAGAGTGCCATTGCATTGTGTTGTTTGTGGTTGCCCATAACCAAATTAATTGAATTTGGTTGGTAGCCTATTTTTTGACTGCTAGAGGATCATTACAGTTTGATGTAGAACACGTATTTACCATCTAACCCACCTTTTGCCCGAGACGAGCCAAAAAAATCAGTTTTTATTATTGGTTGTTTTGCATTTTATATTGTACATTGTTTTTATGCCACCGGTCTCGAACCCGGCCCGGTGCATATTTGTTGTCCGTCCTCCGTCCGTCCGTCCGTCCGTCCGTCCGTCCGTCCGTCCGTCCGTCCGTCCCCGTCCGTCCGTCCGTCCGTCCGTCCGTCCCCTCCTCCGTCCGTCCGTCCGTCCGTCCGTCCGTCCGTCCGTCCGTCCGTCCGTCCGTCCGTCCGTCCGTCCGTCCGTCCGTCCGTCCGTCCGTCCGTCCGTCTCTGTCCGTCCGTCTCTGTCCGTCCGTCCGTCCGTCCGTCCGCCGTCCGTCACACTTTTCGGTTAACCACTTTGTCACAGTTTCTCAAAATGGCCATATCAGCTACATAAGTTGCTTAATCGCTTCAATACTTAAACACTTCATTCATTGGTATGTTGTGCCACACCTGCCTTTTCATTCCAATTTAATGTATATGACCTTCGCCTTTTGACCTTCATTAGGTTACTTAAATGACTTAACAATTTTGGTTAACCAGTTCGTCACAGTTTCTCCAAATGGCCATATCATCTACATAAGTTTCTTAATCTCTCCAATACTTCAACACTTCATTCATTGGTATGTGTGCCACACCTGCCTTTTCATAATTGATATGACCTTCGCCTTTTCACCTTCACCAGGTTACTTAAATGGCTTAACAATTTTGGTTAACCAGTTCGTCACAGTTTCTCAAACTGGCCATATCATCTACATAAGTTGCTTAATCGCTTCAATACTTCAACACTTCATTCATTGGTATGTGTGCCACACCTGCCTTTTCATAATTTAAATGACCTTCGCCTTTTCACCTTCACCAGGTTACTTAAATGACTTAACCACTTTGTCACAGTTTCTCAAATATGCTGCAGGTGGCATCCGCGTTCGACAGACGCAGTTCTTGTTTGATTGGTTTGTTGTTATTGAAAAATTGTTGCATTGTGTTTGTGGTTGCCCATAACCAAATTAATTGAATTTGGTTGGTAACCTACTTTTTGACTGCTAGAGTATCATTGCATTGTGTCGTTTGTGGTTGCCCATAACCAAATTAATTGAATTTGGTTGGTAGCCTATGTTTTGACTGCTAGAGGATCATTACAGTTTGATGTAGAACACGGATTTACCATCTAACCCACCTTTTACCCGAGACGAGCAAAAAAATTCAGTTTTTATTATTGGTTGTTTTGCATTTCATATTGTACATTGTTTTTTGATTGATTTGTTGTTATTGAAAAATTGTTGCATTGTGTTTGTGGTTGCCCATAGCCAAATTAATTGAATTTGGTTGGTAACCTACTTTTTGACTGCTAGAGTTTCATTGCATTGTGTTGTTTATGGTTGTCCATAACCAAATTAATTGCATTTGGTTGGTAGCCTATCTTTTGACTGCTAGAGGATCATTACAGTTTGATGTAGAACACGGATTTACCATTTAACCCACCTTTTGCCTGAGACGAGCCAAAAAAATCAGTTTTTATTATTGGTTGTTTTGCATTTCATATTGTACATTGTTTTTTGATTGGTTTGTTGTTATTGAAAACTTGTTGCATTGTGTTGTTTGTGGTTGCCCAAAACCAACTTAATTGAATTTGGTTGGTAACCTACTTTTTGACTGCTAGAGTATCTTTGCATTGTGTTGTTTGTGGCTTCCCATAACAAAGTTAATTGAATTTGGTTGGTAGCCTATTTTTTGACTGCTAGAGGATCATTACAGTTTGATGTAGAACACGGATTTACCATCTAACCCACCTTTTGCCTGAGACGAGCCAAAAAAAATCAGTTTTTATTATTGGTTGTTTTGCATTTCATATTGTATATTGTTTTTTATTGGTTTGTTGTTATTGAAAAATTGTTGCATTGTGTTGTTTGTTGTTGCCCATAACCAAATTAATTGAATTTGGTTGGTAACCTACTTTTTGACTGCTAGAGTATCATTACAGTCAATTTTTTTAATATCGTTATTGGGGAAGTGAAATTGATTGTGTCATTAGTCTTGATTGTGGTTGTTTCATTTATAATTTATACAATTTTGTGGCTTCTTGTTGCTTTGTGTTGTTTGTGGTTGCCCATAACCAAATTAATTTAATTTGGTTGGTAGCCTATTTTTTGACTGCTAGAGGATCATTACAGTCATTTTTTTAATATCTTTAATGGGGAAGTGAAATTGATTGTGTTGTTATATGGTTGTATCGAACATTAGTCTTGATTGTGGTTGTTTCATACATAATTTAATATAATTTTGTGGCTTCTATAGTTTATACAATTTATGTTAATTTGGCATTTGTGGATATTAATTCGTAAATTAATTATTGTTGCAATTGGGAAATCCTGCTATTGGTGTTGACAATTTGGGCACACCTTTTATTATGTATATATATTGTGTAAAGTGTGATTGTACTGTGTTTAGCAGGATGCCTAAGACTAAGCGTAAAACGCGGCACATGAGCGGGCCAGCGATAAGACAGATGGGACAGTGGCAACAGAGGAGGTGGAAGCTCGGCCGGCCAGTTCGTCGTCACTGTCGATGCAGGATGTAGAATCGATAGCTACTCGTGTGGCTCGGCAAGTGATGACGCCAGATATGGCTGAATTGGTGGGCTTAACGAATGATGATGAAAGTGGTAATATTATTCCCTCAATTCCAAGCTACCACGATACGCTTGGACATCAGGCAAAAAATTATTAATGGCGACTATGTCGATTTGGCTATGCTTGTTTTTGCTCCTGCGGCTGGGCGCATATATGAAAAATATGTGTCTTTCGAACAAGGGCAATTGGTATTAAAAAGCAAAAATATGGAATAATCAACAATAAATCAGTGGACGGATGTTTTCATCATTTTTACAAGTGTATACACAGAGGTGCATGGCGATGAGGCTCCATATTTGTTAAAATACATGTTTAATATCAGACTGGGTGCAAGTAGGGTAACTGGGCTAGGTTGGAAAGTCTATGATGAGCAATTTCGGATTAGGAAATCCAGGGATCCTACACTGCAGTGGGGTACAGTTGACCAAGAATTGTGGTTACTTTACATGAGTGGGGCGAACTCACCATCAGTGAATCTGACCGATTGCTAGCGGGGGAATTGTCAGAAAGTACAAGAGATGCTTATAATAATGGGGTGTGAATGTTTGAAGTATTCAGGAGCACATACACTTGTCCTGGTTTGTGGCCTCCGCCATTACATCAGATTTCAGATTTTACAGCAAGCTTGTCATTGCGAGGTATACAGCATGGTTATATGTATCTATCATTTCATTTCGTTGCAAGATGCTCAATGTTCCCGATACGGCTCAGAATTTTATTGTTCGAAAATTGTTAACTGGGATGGGGCGTCTACACAAAATGTTAGATAATAGGATCCCAATAACAATTGTCATATTGTCTCCCTTGATTGGGTCACTTTCAAGGTATGTTATTCATCTTATGAAGCTGAACTATTTGCAGCTTTGTTTTCTGTTTCACTATCAGCTACAGGTGGGCCTTGTTGTCCTGTTTTTCTTCTGAATCAATACATGGAAGTGAGACCAGTCACAATAGCAGGGCCATTTTTTTTGTCATTTCGGGGATAAGCCAGTGTCCCGTTATCAGTTTAATGTCGTTTTGTGGGGGGCACTAGGGGCAGTTGGAGTCTCATTCATTTCGCATTGGGGCTGCGACAGCTGCTTCGAAAAAAGGCGTTTGGACGCTGGGAGTCCGGGGCATTCAAATCTTACATTAGGATACCATCCATATTTTGAGTCAATAGGGTTTGCTATAATTCTTGTTTGCTATAGCAATCAAATTTTTACTGACCGTCGAGGACAAACCTGATCTGATTGTTTTCCACGGAGGGGGCAATGAAATTGGGCAAGTTCCATCAGCCAAGCTGAGATCAGCTATTTTTCTTGATTTGGCTTCACTTCGTCAGCTTTTGCCGGAGACGCGATTCATTTTGTCCCAGATCCTGTCTCGTTTGCAATGGAGAAACGAGGTCACTCACTCAGCATTAGAGAATGTGAGAAAACAGATAAATAGTTGTGTCACATCAGATGTAATCCGGCATGGCGGGTTTTGTATCAATTACAACCGGCCTTTCAAACAAATTCTGCTGACACCAAAAGCGTTTATGTCGCCGACTATTGGGGAAAGCGGACCATGGCTTGTTTGATTGTACTGTTGGCGGTGTCGGCGTGCCTGTGGGGGTTATTATGCCCACACGCACGCCGACATGTGGCGTGTTTTGAAGCTGCAACCAGTACTTGTTATGTGAAACTGCTATTTTGAGAAGCTTTACATGTCGGGTACCAGAGTGAAGGTATCTGTTTCCCAGCGCCTTCAATTTGTTATCTTGCATTGCGTTGATTTGTTACATTGGATTTTACTTGAAGCCGTGGCCGTTTTCCGCCATATATAAAATAAAAACAACCTGTTGTGTGCAAGAAAACTGGCTTTATTTTGCTTTAAACTCATGGCCTACATTGTAATTACACTTTAAGCTTTTTAGGTTAAAGTCTGTTACAATGGGGTCATTATATTGTAAGTATTTATTTAGTCGTTCGGTTTTTTCATGCGGGCCAACTATGTTATTGTCACGGATTTTCGAGTCGTTCTTTCTTTTCAATAACACACCAGCGTGGAACACACGAGGGCAATTTTGTAGTCAGTAAACTTGTGGTATTTAAAATTAAATAATGGACAACAGTTAACAAATATTTGACCCACACTCCACACCCTGAAATTCCTAAAAAAAAAAATATATATAATTTTTGATTACAATTTCTTTTCGGGTTTGCACCACAAGAAATGGAATCATTTTAAATAACCGGCTGATTGCCATGCTAGCCAATATTAATTTGGTAGGAAAGTTGCAGCTGCGTGGGTATGGTTGTCTGTGTGCTACTAATCTGTTTCAGTTGTTGTGTCCTAGAGGAAGGCTGAAAGCCACAGGATACATTCTTCACTTTGTCACGGCTTCACCAAGGCAGTTTCCATACATTGGTTAAACACGACGACATCCCGGGGTCTACAGTTGTATATGTCGAAGGACATCTCCAGATTGAAGCGGGCGTGTTTTGAAGCTGACACCAGTACTTGTTATGTGAAACTGCTATTTTGAGAAGCTTTACATGTCGGGTACCAGAGTGAAGGTATCTGTTTCCCAGCGCCTTCAATGTGTTATCTTGCATTGCATTGATTTTTTGCATTGGATTTTACTTGAAGCCGTGGCCGTTTTCCGCCATATATAAAATAAAAACAACCTGTTATGTGCAAGAAAACTGGCTTTATTTTGCTTTAAACTCATGGCCTACATTGTAAATGCTATAGCTAGTAAACAATGTGGATGCAGTGAGTCGGCTCAGCACGAGCCTTCTCATCGAGTGTAGGACAATTGCAAAATAAACATCAAACATCAAGCACATTTATTGAAGTATTTTCAGTTGCACAATCAAACAAGCACATTTAATAAAGTATTTTCAGTTGCACAATAAACGTCAAACACGAATATGTATATATTGTTTGTACATTTGTATACTGATGTCGGTCCCAAACCATATTGTTTTAGTGAAGAATCGATTAACATTTCAAAGAATTATTCGCCAAAACGATACTAGGTAAATCCTGTAATAATCATTCATTTCTGTTTGTTTTAATAAAACGTAATCCTTAATCAACTACCGTCTCATCAGTTTATGCACTATTCGCAGGTACAGTGTGTAGCTGTTTCTGTAATTTGAACAATTGTAAACTATAAATGGACTTATCCAAATATCCGCTAGCCTACTGATGAATGACTTGATGTAAAATCATCATGGACCAGCCCATGTCAGGTACTAGGGGATGAAAGAGGTAAGAAATGTCCGTTATATATTTGGGTCACTGGTGGTAATAAAGTGATAATTTACATGATTGGCCAGTGTAGCGCCTGATCATCATGTGTACAGCCAGAGCTTTTGAAAAAATACTAGACATATGACGATACGGGTTGTTTCTATTTTCACCCATATACATTGTAGGAACATGAATATCGGATTTCCTATCTTGCTGCGTGCAACATGATAGAAAATCTGATACTTATGTACCGATATCGGTGAAATGCATTAAACATGTGCATTGTTATCACTCACATAATCCGAAAATGTAATGGTAGAGAGAACAATATTCCCTGGAGTAGAGAGTGACATTAAAATGTATACTGTACGTAATTAGTAATGCAGGGTAAATTAATTTAGTTGTGATGTGTGTATCATATCCTCGCAAAACATGCATACCGCAGGACGGACAGTGTGAACATATATGAGCTCTGAATTAATGAGCTCGTAATTAGTTACAAGGGTCTGTCTGCTGATTCTGTAGAGGTCAGCGAGAGGTCGGCTTTGCAAAAACATGGCCCACACATATCCGATTTCCCGTGAATGAATCAAACAATTATTCTTAAATCTATTAGGCAACATCGTGCATTTATCAGTTCATTAATATTAATCTGTTACCCAAGAGTATCACTCTACTTAGTATTAATCTACTTCTCGTGGCGCAATAAGCGTGAAAACAGTTACAAACCACTGCGCCAGCTGGTGTTGTACTGCCCACTAGCGTATACCAAGATACATCATTTGGTTCCTGGAGAACTGACAACAGCTTCCAATCCGATTCTGTGTAAATATCTGCAGATATAAAAAAAAATTCTGCAAAGGTTATTAGCAATACAATGTATATTAATCTATCATCGAATTCCTATAACGTTAATGTCTCTTGAAGGAGTTATGTTATTTCCCCAAACATATATAAGGACTTCAACATTGTTTTTGCCGAGCTCTATACTTTGGGCTGCGTTCTGACAAAGCCGCGCGTATTTCATTCATGATTCTGATTAGCAAATGTACTTTTGCAGCTTGATAGTAAAATAATTGTTCGCTGGATTAATAATCATTGTTCTTTGATGGAATGGCGAACAGTTGAGACCCAGATCAGACGTCATGGATGCGTGGTTTTAAAACCGCATAAAATAAAACAAAACAGTGAACTGAAAACCTAAGAAACTCAGCTGACTCTATAATAAATCTCCGTCAACGTGACGTGGTCAGATTTAATGTATCCCCATAGGGGTAATAAAACTCATTACTGAAGACCATTAAGAGATAGGGTGATTTCTTGAATTGCATGTTGTTTGAGAATATTGAAAAACAAACTCGTCTAATTCTAAGAACAATGTTGCGCAAACACATTTATCAATATTTGAGATGCACACATAGTTTTTCTCGGGTCAAAATCGTTGCTCGACACAGTTGATGTTAAAATGTTAGAAAATAGTGAAATGGCAAGCTACAGCAACAACACTAACACAATAGGAAACAATTTATGATGTCTGCAATCTTTTCTAAATGTTATCTTATTTCTGTCCATAAACATGTTTTGGCAGTACATTGGACTATTCTCCACAGGAGATGGTTCTTGTGTGTTGTTAAACATTTTTTAAACACTTGGAAAATGATATATGTTTTACCATAAGGATGCACTATTTCAACACTACATACAAATGTACCTCAGTCTATAATGAGACACGCCATACGATTTTGTACCTTCGGACATCTGCGTAATTTCATTAAATACGTTTACTAACTTTACAATATGTTTCACAAATAAAGTCAAAAGTTGAACAAATGTTCATGCGGAAGTATATTCTGCTTGTACCCTGACAAAGTTGTCAACTTTTGACGCCATTTACGGAAAATATCGTATTTTTTTGTAAAAGTATTTCATGAATTACGCAGATGTCCGAAGGTGCAAAATCGCATGGCGCGTCTCATATATGTGCTAGTAAACAGTGTGGATGCAATGAGTCGGCTCAGAACGAGCATGTACCTTTAAAATAAAGAACAGTTGTCGTAATACCCAATATACTCGGCTGAATGCCTGTCAGCATGAATTGGTCAGATTTAATGTTGTTGTCCTCATGGGGGCAATAAAACCAATTACTGAAGACGATTAGGACGATTCTTGAAATGCATGTTAATTTGTGAATGTTGCAGAAAAATCGACTCATTCTCAGAATAATGTACAACAAATTTATCAATATTAGAGATGCACTAATTGTTTTTCACGGGTGAAAATCGGGTGAAAAAAGTTAAAGGTACATGCCTACTCGGTAGATACAACATGTTCTTTATATCAGAGACATCATCTGAGACATTTTCTGGCAAAATAATACCTTCATTCACCATGACCCCACGTATTGATTGACATTATTATACATTTTATAGCAGACGTAAAATGTCACATTGATATCAGGGTAGATAACCGTATTTCATTAAAATGTTAACGGACATTACTATTTATTCTCTGTATTTATTTTTTGATGTGCAATGATCATACTTTATAATCTGTCGGAAATATTAATTTTTCAAGTGACGAATTTAACTAGTATAAATAATTAAGAAATATCATACCTCATTTGCATATGAAAATGGCCTGATATCACCGCGCGTCACTATCACTAAACTAAATATTGCTAAGTGATTATATCTGAATAGCGGGTGCTCATAATGTTTAGAACTGGTGGAATAGTGACACAGTTGTACACTTGTTTAATTCCTATAAAGTACATTTTGTGCCTCCTGAGTGGGCTTGTACCTTTAATAAATGTCAATTCTAAAGGGTCACTGGCCGTAAAAAGTGACCCGAATACATTATTTGCCAGTGTAGATCCTGATCATCATGTTTACAATTAGAGCTAGATCAAAAATATTATTCATACATAATTTCGATTGATCAAACTGTGTGGTTGCACCAACTGATACACTTATCGAAGATCTATTTGGTTTAAGGTTCATCTCATAACGATTGTTGATTCATATGTTGCGTTATTAAATGATGTGGCCATAATGAATTGCTAAAATACTAATACATGTACATGCGCTTTTATTGAGTATTACACATTAACAGTGTTTTGGCCTACTTAATCCAAGTAGTGAGAACTGGAGTGGTGAGTGGAATTCAATGTTATACTGTAGGTTTACTGGAAGCATTATCAGCTGGGAAACCCAGTAGAGATGTGTATATCACGTCCTCGCAAAATAGGCCTACCGCGGGACGGACAGACAGTGCTAGCATATATAGGTCCTGGACCAGTTTCACAAGCGTCTGTCAGCTAAGTATGTAGTGGTCAGCAAGGGGTCGGCTTTTCAAAAACATAAACTACACATCTGTCCGATATTCTGATTGGATCAAACAATTAATATTAAATCTATTACCCAGCATCGTGCATCTATCAGTTCATTAGTCTTAATATGTTACCCAAGATATCACTCTATTTAATATACTGCCCCGTGGTGCAATAAGGGTTACAGCCCCATGTCGCAGGTAATTAACCATTTGAACCCGCTATAGCGGGGTTTGAAAACAGTGCAGATCTAGATGAGCCGGCTCGTAGCAAGCCGTCTCATCAGGATCTGCACTTTTTGCAACTACATGTATTTCTTTTTTATTTTCACATCCCATTTTTATAAATGGGCTCGTCTTAACATCAGTTTGTGACGGTTGGATTGGTTGCAAAATTAACATATCAAAATACATTCCAATTACTTGGGTGAAAGGGTTAAACCACTGAGCCAGCTGGTATTTCAGTGACCAATGTCGTAGACAAGATACAGGAATTAGTTCCTGCAGAACTGACAGCAGGTTTATAATCTCCCGCCGGAACGAAGAATTAGCCTGAATGCTCTTCTACATGAATATGAATACAAATACCAATCAAAATGACGATCAGTTCGGTCTATTGAGAAAGGCGGTATAATCAGACCACGTGATCCTCGGCGGGGATTATTGTATGGTGGAGTGATCGGTGCCATGTATCGTGCGTATCAATCCATATTCACCGAGTACGCGTTTTTATTTGCAAAATTGGCATATGTTTTTGCGCATTGCTTATTAACATATTGAGGTTCCATACGTCCGTCCATCCGTCGTCCGTGATCATTTGCGACGAAAGCATTGTAAGTCAGTTAAGTACCCCGACATAATCCTCTGCCAAACTAAAGTCGTTCCCGAATACTATTTTTATTTCATCTCTGAATTCCATCTACATGTGTATTTGGGATAATTTGGGGAATAATTGTCAGTCACGGTCCCGCGTTGGGCGCCAATATCACAGGGCGAGAAAAATGCACACCTGACCCGTGGATCGCACTTGGGAAATCCGATTTACCGTAACATCACTCGACCTACTGAGCTAACTGGGTACAGATACACGCTTCCTCTCCATAGTGAGTTACGTACCGTGACATACAGCAAGCCATATTATATTAGACATACTGTTGGCGAATATGTGCACATTAAGAAGACTAGCGGGATCTTATTTTTATTACAACGTACATCTTATTCTGTAATATAAGGTCTATACGCATGCACAATTGACGACGGACCGGTTTCACACACATGTTATCATTGCGCACCTGCTAGGGACTGACAGGAGGTCCCAAGGCACTTGATACTGCCATTAATTGGGCTGCCTGTGGTTTTATGGTGGCATGCCCGTCCCAGCTCGGGTTCATACTGGGTATGAACTATCTGCCAAGCAATGAAACAACAATGATGATTCTGTTACATGTTCCCGTTATCGCGTTATAACTATCAGTGTCTGCACTGCCCACCATTCAGTCTGGAACATTTGACATGCTTTTAATACAAGCAGTATATATCATTACTAGATTTCACAAATGCACTACCAGTATTTGATCAGGAGCTCCACCAGCCACACATTTCATGTGGGGGTGGGCAGTTGGGGGTAATTAGACACATTGTCATATCTACAATCTACATAATGTATAATATCCCAAGTCCTAATTTCTTACTGCAGCACATATGTGTACCTAGTTAACAATAGGAACCATGCGATGTTTACAACCAGTATAGACCCAGATCAGCATGCACATTCGCAGTCTGACCAGGATATCTACTGTTCTACATAGTCAACTCGTGTGAATGTGATATAGCAGAATACGCCTCCACGGATATGACAACAGCAACGTTCTCAAACTTGAATAGATACTATTTCTCTTGGGACACCCAGGGGAGTAGGCAAGTCTATTCTCAATTGGCTAAATAGATTGATATATTTTATATAAACAGGTATAAGACATTCCCGCGTTTGTAAAATATGTAAGAAATGAAAGGTCATATTAAAGCACAAACGTACGTACGTACGCACGTACATGTACTTTCGCTACTAGTATATCCCAGTTGCATATAGGCAATGTGAAGGTCACTGAGGAAGTATGTTATTATTGCCAAAGCTGCCAGCGAGGGGATTAGTTTAATGTTGACTGTACATGTAACCTATATACTACATGTAGTCAATAACCAGACATCCAGTGAAGGTCGCACGTCCAGCCCCTTGGGAGAAATTCCGACTCATTAGCTGCTAGAATATTTGGAGCAGCAGATATGCCCTTGTTTTCACCCCAAACGACGAATACATGTTTGAAAATCATCCATACATCCATAATAACATAAATGCAAGACAAAGATTGGTGATCATTGATAAAAAGCTAGATTATGTAATGCCAAATATGCTAGAAAGATGTTTTTACATACAACAAACTGGCTGAGCTATCTTATAATATATATAGCAGCTTGTCCCAACCCCTAAAGCAACTTCCACCAATTACTGGACCAGCTGTGAGAAGATACATGATTACGTGTGTGACCAGCGTAGCAACAGGATCTACACTTGTCGCTATTATGTCAATCGAACATTATAAATTATAACTACATAATGACCATGATCTACATTGCCATAAAGGCCGTAATGCCTCTTTTATCAGCCGGCAGCTCAGTTATACAGATCGCATACATGTTCACTTCTACAACGTTCAGTCTAACGCGTGTTTTCAACATCGGAATCAATGCACGTAAATTGCAACTAGCTTAGTCTCTGATGAGAATGTGCGTATGAAAGTTTGATCTTCGACTGCATTGAATGTGAATCAAAGTACTGAAAGTACTGCCACAAGAGCTTGACCCGCAGGGCACATCGGTGTTTTACGTTTCTTTACGTTTACGAGCCTGAACCATAAAATACGAAAATATGTTTCTATGGAGGAGGTGAAAACAGATAGACAGACAGATCTCTGAATATTATAAACCGATACACTACTAGTTTTGATGATGTGTAACATTTTTATGAGCACATTAACGGTGTTTGTCCTGTAGCTGATACAGTCGTATACCGATGTTTGTAAGACATGTCCAGTAGAACTTGTGTTATTCCATGGAGGAAAAATATATCTGATGTGCATACATACACGGTGAAAATACATGAGAAATATAGAATGCGGCTCATGTATCGGATGGATACAAATGATCCCCACATTCAAATTTCCATATCTCATATATACAGTACGCATACTATCTGAATATAGTTTGATATATAACATAATATCTAAAAGTTTCAACTCTATACTTGTAATACTATATCTGTGACGCTAAAATAAATAGTCATGATCCAAATATATACAAATGCCGGCATTCATTGAACACAAACAAAATGAAAAACCATCAAAGTAAACCAGCATGTCAACTTTTTATTGAAAATTAAAATTTCTCTGATGTAGAAGTGCTAAAATATACAAAGTTGCATGCCAGATATTGACCAATATTACATGCTACTCAGAGATTTACAGTGATTCTGGAGGGATTTGTTTCTTTGAAGGAAATATTTACTCCAAGACGTTCGCAAGAAGTAATTGACGTCACGTTTGACATCATTTCCGTCGAAGAAAGAATTCATATGCTAACGTCAAAATTGTCAATTTTGACAGCTAACTATAAGCTGGTCTTACAGCAAATTTCACATATTTTTCGAAGAGCCTGTAATTTATTCCACTACCATTTTGAAATACCGGATTTATTTCCCTTGACATCTGTAAATCCGACAAAGAAACTCGTGCTCAGCACACGACTAGTATAGATCCAGTTTAATCTGCACATCCAAGTATTCTGATCAGAATCTGCATTGTTCGCCACTTAGTCTCATACGGTGAAATTAAGTCATTCATCTCTGAAGTGGTTATATACTGAAAGGATAAAGAAACGCAGGGTAAACATTTGAGGTGATTTAAAGTGATGTGTTTGCTGTTATATACAATATTTTATATGAGTATTAATAAAAATTTAGTCAACACGTTACCAAAATTGCATTAGGTTTTGACCGATAATTCATTAGTAATTGAATCACAATTGACTGTACACCCCCCCCCCCCCCCCCCCCACCCCCCCCCCCCCCCCCCCATATCGCACAGTGAAAAAATCCACCGTTGTGTCAGTATCTCGTATGCCCCCCTCGCGCATCTGTCACAGCCCTGATTTTCTTGTGCATGGAATTCATCAGTGCATTTATCCGTCTTATTGGGATATTGTTCCACTCTTCCAACAATGCAGTCCTAAGTTGGTCGAGATTAGAAGGGGTATTCTGATACCCCCTTATCCTCCTGTCAAGTTCGTCCCACAGATGTTCGATTGGGGACAAATCGGGACTGTACGCTGGCCAGTCGAGTGGGTTAATGTTATGGTCAGCGAGAAAGTCTTGACAAACTCTGGCTACATGGGGCCGGGCATTATCATGCTGGAAAATTAGTTGACGCTGTTGCACAAATGGAACAACAACTGGGCGGAGGATTTCATCCCTATATCTTACGGCGGTTAAATTCCCGGTTACCACAATCAACGGTGACTTTACCCGCCCCTTCCCCCCACCCCCCCCCCCCAGACCATAACCGAGCCACCCCCAAACCTATCCCTCTCAAGAACGCAAGCGTCGGCGAAGCGTTCCCCACGACGTCGGTATACACGACGTCGACCGTCCGGACGAAAAAGAGTGAACCGGGACTCATCTGTGAAAAAGACTTGTCTCCATTGCCTCATTGGAAATCGTCTGGGAACATGTGCCGCCAACCAAGCCATACGACGCGCGCGACGTGCACGAGTGACTGGCAGAACAACGTAGGGACGACGTGCTCGCAGACCAACCTCGCGCAATCGATTTCTTACAGTTTTGGAGTGAATCTGGCGATTATGATTGCCTACCGTGTTAATAGCGGTTTCAGTGACAGTAACGTGGCGATTACGTAGGTGGGCGAGAAGAATAGCACTGTCTTGACGTCGCGACGTTACGCGCGGACGTCCCGATCTCGGTCGGTCGGCAACCCTTCCGGTCTCTCTCAGACGACGGACAAGACGTTCTATGGTGGAAACATTCACACCGAACTGCATAGCAACCTGCTGTTGCGTTTGACCTTGCATTAGCAATGCAATAGCCTGGCCCCTCTGAACTTCCGTCAGACGTACCATTATTGTGAGAGCTATAAGTTCAGTGTAAATAGCGGAAAACGATGTGTATACCTCAAGCGTATCAAGAGGTATGACAAAATGTTTTGACGAACTTATCATCATCATGCTGCACGTGTTTTTGGCTTGTTATCACTTTCTCTATGTGGTACGGTGCATTACACGGTTGAGTAACTTTATGCACCGGTTTGGGTGAACAGTGACCAAGATAGTCGCCTGACCGGTTTTCATAATTTTAGGCCAAGAATTTAAATAATTATTGCGTATATTGTTACCCTGCGTTTCTTTATCCTTTCAGTATATATTAACAAATATGTTTTTGTCGAAGGTCATTGAACTTTGCGACTACTGTAGACGCAGCTAGTGTATCATGTTAACAGTCCGGCCAGGGTCTAGACTGTTCGCCATTCAGTCAGGCAAGCAAGTGCTGCTAACGTATACATACTTTTATATGAATCGGGAATTGGCTGTTCGGCCTGTGAGACTAGTGTAGACGGCGATTACATGTATCATGCAGCAGCACCCGAGCACCCGAGGCTCTGCACTGTGCGCCATTCAGTGGCATTGTGTCATTTAGC
This sequence comes from Conchocele bisecta, assembly GCA_029237695.1. NCBI lineage: Eukaryota > Metazoa > Mollusca > Bivalvia > Lucinida > Thyasiridae > Conchocele > Conchocele bisecta. The sequence continues at coordinate 9,213,004 of CM055277.1, forward strand.
TCTGAAGTGGTTATGTAATAAAACAAATATCGCCTCGGTCAATATTCATTTTTCTGGTGCCTATCACATCATATACACCAGATAAAAAGTCATTATATACGTAATGTAAACCGTGTCCAGTGCAGTCTACATATATCCGGAGGGGTGGAAATAGAACATTTAGTGCAGCTGTATAAGTGATGAGTATAAGCATGCCATGCTTTGTGAAAGACACGGACATAGGGCCCGAAAAGAAATGACCACGGACGGACGTACGAACGGAATTTAAAGAGAAAATAAACATATCACATTGAAATGAAAATCTAATATGTATCTTTATAGTGTAGACCAGAATGTAAATTTCGTGTCAATTATTTGTTAAAAGCAAACTTTCACTTGTTTTGGCTCGTTTATGTTAACAAAAAATAGGTTGGATTTTTTTCCAAATTCAATATGGCCATTGACATGCAACATGCTGCAATTTGATTTCTAAAGTTATGTATTACACTTGTATATTGACATATCCTTAGAACGGCAATACGATGTGTATACTATCATTTAATTTGACCAAATTCGATTTCAAAATGGCCTCTCAGAAACAAACGATATTACCGTGTTTATACAAAATTCGCTGAAATTGTTTAGCTATCAACATTCTATGGTATCTTTCTACAAGCTGTATCGTTGTTTCTCTGTATGTATAGTGTATTGGATGATCCATCAGAAAACATGCATACTTGTACATGTATTTGCAGTATATGATGCAAACATCTGAAAATCCTTTCGCACATGATATTGTTTTTATTACTGAAATATCAAAGTAAATGTGATTAATTTCCACAGTTGTCATGATGGTGTTGATAACTTTCTACACCATTCTACATAGTTTCTATATTAGTTTAGCCATATTTGAAAAACAAAGTTACTCTTATAGTGATGCATGTCTCGTAGATATAATTATGCCAAGAGCCAAGATGTATATGCATACACTAGAAAGGCATGTATATATATCCTACTGAAGGAAGCTCAGTAGCACGCTGGCACCGACACGATTTTCATATTTCATAATATTGCTAGTGTATAGCCATATTAATCTGCATAGCAAATAAAAAGTCATACAACACGATATACCAATTGATAATGATCACAATTATGAGGTCTTTTGCTTCCAGGTTTCTGTAGTAAGTGTGCATTCCGTATTCGGATCTAGCAGGTTTGGCATGTACATATCCAGATAATTTGAATTTGCCATTGATGAAAGAGTATAGAATATTATCGATGTCTATCCATATCTAATTCTCAGAGTCAAGTAGATGGATAGGCTGAGACTCGGTCTCGACCAATCAAGCTGAATAATTGCGAACAGACATTTGGTGTATCTGGTCAGAACGTTCTATATTAACGTGCATTGGCAGAGGTTAGCCGATCTCGTATTGTATACATTCTACACGTGTATTCAATATGATAGTTTCATACTGCAGCCAATGCCTATTAGGATGAACAATATTTATTATTTTATAATTCCTCGTTTGATTTAGTATGTACAGTGTAGTCATATTGTCCAAATTTTCCAAAGGAATATGTGTTAGGGTAGTTGTCCCTTCCTGCGAGCGTGTGTAAAGTATTCAATTACTAAGCAATTTATGTATGATGAGAAATTATGTACGCAAATAATCCCATCAATGGAAATACACATGCTAGTGTAATATACATATAATGCACATGTGCTTATTTGGTAAATGTATATTTTCGTCTCTACACACATATTTGTAGAAGCACATGACTCATTCACAGGAACAGATATACTGGAAGGCATAGTCCATGCAATAAGACACCTGCTAATGTATTCACTCATATAAAAGCACACATATATACTCATTCCCTGAGATGGAAATTCATTACAATATTAATGATTCGCTAAGAGAGGATTATGGAGCTAATACCTATCAACTGATGTATGACTTGTACTAATCAAAGTGTGCAGAACATGGACTGAATCCTGCATCATAAATTACATATTTAACATTTAACATGAGTACAACTATTATTTTCACAAACCTAAAGACTGTTGTTATGAGACGTGCATTGTCTATAATGAAAAGGAAAAAGCAAGCAAATATGTTAACCCCTGCTGATACAAAAATACAACAAAAGTCATTAACAGTCGAAGGAAAGGACTTGCAAAGAAAACGAACATTACAGACAGATACACATGACTGACCATATGTTTTATGTGAAAAATGAAATATAGAAAATAAACAGCATCAGAAATGTTAAAAGGGAACACTGATACTACCAATTTAGCTTTCAAATACAATTCCAAATGTTTGGTTTCAATTGAGAAAATGACATACATACTGTCATTATCCCACTATATGGTAATTCCATTAATGTATCACCCATTGTATGACAACAAGTATGACTGTTAATGATTACCGGACCCAGATCTGCTGGATGAGGATAAGTATTCACATTAATAGTCTATGCAGACCAGTGGCTGTACTGTCTACTAAAATGATTGTGTTTGACCCTGCAGTCTCTAACAAACACTCATTTTCACAAACACTAATCCTGGTCAGCAACTCAGTACCTCTCCATTTTAGTCAATAAATGAACTGCAATGATGTGTACCACTGATTAACATAAAGGTAATGAAGTCATATATATGATTTTGATAATTGTTCTGCATAATAAACACACAAGAAGACAAGTTACTATCATATACGTTTGAATACATATCGCATTAAAGTGTTGTTGCTATTGAGTATAAGTACATTCATGTACTGTAATAAATACACGACTTATAATAGCCATGTATTGTTATTTGAAAGTAGATGGTAGTGTTGCTATCATGCGCGTTTTCAAACAAATTCCATGTATGGTTTTAAGGTCATAATATTTTTTGGTATGGTTACAATACATATAACACCAAGGCAACATTTGAAGCAGATTACAAACCTATTATATGTTCACTATTGCACTTCTGGCATAATGTAAATGAAAGATTGATCAGATTTCATTATAATTTAATTCCAAAATATGCATTACATGAACTGTATAGTAAACATATAAACACATAACAGTTATTATGTGTCACAAACGTGACGGTGACTGCAAAGCACATGCTTACTGTACATAACCGACTTGATTTATGATGCACGCTAAAAACCTTAAAATGCGATTTTCTCCTAACAGTGAAACCTGCAATTGAGCCTATATGATTGCTACGGGCGGCCAAACTATATATTGAGTGGCAATATTTCCACAACATGTACGTCGTGCGATCTTAGGCCATAACAGTAAAGTTTAAGCCAACACAATATCGTTGGACAGACACACAACTTCATGAATGTATTTATATACAAACAGGTCAATTTCATACTGGTGAAGATATAATACGCCCCATTTTGTCAAAATATGACTCTTGTATTAATACAAATGGCTATCATGAATGCTAAATGCACACACTATCATAAAGTATAAAACAGGTTCGAAGTGAATATTAGTTGTTGATATTTTTACATTTTACTATTATTATGGCGGAAATTTTGAATTTGGCGGACATTTTGTGCTTGAACAAAATTTAGGGAACATTATCAGTATGCATTGCAGGCCGGGGCGATTACTATCTGACACTGCTTAGGTAAACCGTTATAATGGTAGTTAATGTGTGCGAATGGACACCAACAGACTGGACATGCCACCTGTAATGGTTATCTGAAAAGCCGTCTGGATACTGGCTGTACCAAGTGAGTCATTCTTCTCATAGCCAGCACATGAACATTGACTATGGCATCAATAGTAGTATTATACCATTAAATATTTAACAATGGCAATTGGTTTGAATATATTCCATACCAATCAATTGAACATATGGAGTCAAATGCCCTACGACTTAGGAATGTGGGTGGGGGGGGGGAGATCGGAGGGGGGGGGGTGCTATTGTTGCTCGGTTCTGTGTTCTCAGATTGTCAGCATAGACCGATCTTTGTTTCGCTAGAATATCTGCATACTCTAGGAGAGAGATGGCAGGGCTTTTGTGTTTTCCATTTCTGGCTATCTGACATATTAATATTGTTGTTTCAAGCATTTCAGTATTATCATAATATATACAGAAACAAGTCCGTCCGCCCGTCCGCCCGTCTGTCCGTCCGTCACTAAACTTAACATCAGATAAATATGTTATAACTTATAGTTCCTTCGTCGAACATTCTTAATATTTGACGCATGCATTCCTCTAAGGGTCTACTATCATGCTGTCCACGACCGTCCAAGCCCCGCTGATCCCGATGTCAAGGTCACATACTTAGTCTCTTCACAAAACTTAACATCGGATAGATCATGCTATGACAAATCCATGACCGAGCCGCCTCCGCTAAGCCCAGGGTCAAGGTCACAGACCCACAAATTACAAATCTACACATGTATGGGCAGCTCGGCCCAAGCGGGGGTATTCCGTAAGCATGGCTTACTGACAAATCTAGTTTACATTGAAAATGATTCTCAAGTGCTGCCAAATCATGTTTTTGGTGAGAAAAATGAAAATTAGAAAATAAACAGCAGACAACACATAATTCAGCAATGTAAGGGTTAATGCTGTTAAGTTTATATAACTACATACTTATTATATAATACATGCACCATGCAATAACCAGGCAAAACTAGAGATGATGTTTATATTTAATTTATTTAATGGAGAAATTCTTACAAACGTTTCGATGTAAATCAATGGCCAAGTGTTTCAGCGATCTTGTGACGGTCAAAAGGAGCAAGGTCATGCTAATTGAATGTCATGTATGTTTCATTCGTTTCTGATCACTGGTTCAGGCTATTGTGCTGCATAGTGTCTGTACTGTTAGAAGAAGTTTCAAGCCAATAGATCATACAGTACAGAAGTTATAGGCGAGTGGAAAACGTGACGGACAGACGGACGGACGGACGAACGGATGGACGAACGTACACACTGCGGTATACTTGCAAACCCACTTTACTTGTGCACCTGCAAATAGTCTGCTTGTACACCTGGGTGTACAATAAAACATGTTGCACAACTGGCTCTTGTACGCATGAATTCATCCACAAGTATATGGACAGACGGACGGACGGCTTTTGCATCCCATTTTCGCTATGGATAGGATAAGAACTGGTCAGATGTATGCCACAACATACCACTGATAGTGCCATATCAAGGCAATACACCCTGAGAATTACATGTAGTTGGCACAGGGGAGTCGGTAGCTACAATAATTCGCCTCTGTTATGTTATCTACGGCTACAATTTGACCCATTAAAAAATTGTGAGCAACCAAAGTGCATACCCAAACCTGTTGCATGGAGGTCAACAACTGTATATTTTATACCTTTAAACAAATGTCATTGATGTAGAACTAGTAAATTACCAAAATAATAGAACAGGAATATCGTTTTCCCATGGAAGCCATCTTTTCTCTAGTTGTTGTTCATCATTCAATATAACGAAATTAAGCTTTCACATTTACAAAATATACATGTAAATGTCAGATAAACACCTTGACATGGTAAAATAACCAATTTATGCATGTGTATGTTCTTTATTAATAATTTATTGATACAGCTTTGACATGCTTATATCGCTAACGTATCAAACACGCCGGATAACCGATTGCATAAATCACTCTTCCATGCGTTACATTAAAGAGATGGGGTGAAATTGCTACCCTCGTGAGAGGTAATGGAGCGGGGTAATAATTTTGTTTATATAACTACATACTTATTATTTCATACATGCACCATGCAATTACCAGGCAAAACTAGAGATTATGTTTCACCCCTAAGTAACTGGAATGGATTTTGATATGTTAATTTTGCAACCATTCCAATTGTCACAACATGATTTTCAGACTAGTCCATTTATGAAAAGGGGGTGTTTTTGTTCTCAAAAATATGAAAATTACTTGCCAAAAGTACAGATCCTGATGAGACGGCTCGTCACGAGCCGGCTCATCTGGATCTACCCTTTTTGCCAATATCACTATACAGGCCTGTGGTGTTGATGGAGAAATTCTTACAAACATTTCAACGTAAATAATTGGCCAAGTGTTTCAGCGATCTTGTAACGGTCAAAAAGAGCAAGGTCATGCTAATTGAAGGTCATTAATTTGGCTGTACTGCCAGTGTAGTGTAGTGTACTGTAGTGTCTGTACTGCCAGATCTGAAACCATTGGACTTGGCCCATAGTTTGCGATAAGTAGGTAATTGTCGCGCGAATGCCAATGTACTGTTTTCTATTACCATGATTACAGTTCGGATCCAATGCACATGTAACTATCGCATACGAATACATGTATTTTGTACATCTACATGCAACTGAACGGCTGTTTGACAAAAAGGGGTCTTACAAATAGTATGTATTTGCCATTAGTTCATAATACAAATCTAATGACAAGAACGACGCCAACGGCATGTATCCCATCGCTGTGGTGGCTGGATCACAAACATGCACATTATTACGGTACAGAAGTTATAGGAGAATAGAGGAATGCGCATGCATCTATTGAAAGATAATGTGGATAAGGACAAAGATGCATATGAAGTTTCAAGTGAATCACTCATATGGTAAAGAGCTTATAGCAGAATGAATGTACTGAAGTGGGAATTTCAGAGTTATTTCATATGAACAGATGCAAAGGGGGAGGGAGCATTCTGGGGCGCGAAATGAAAACAAATGGATGATAATAAGCATGCACATGAAGTTTGAAGCCAATTAGCTGTACAATAAAGAAGTCATAGGAGAATGGAGAAATGTGCACACTACTCATGAAAAGAAATATATGTTATTTGACTTTGACATTGGGCATGCGGAGAGCATTAGTGTGGTGGGGAATGGAAATGTGGATGATAATAAACATGAAGTTTCAAACCAATTGGTCGTAGATCAAACAAGTTATAGGAGAATGGAGAAACTGGACGTAATTTATAAGTTATTTGACCTTGACCTTGGGCATGGGAGATCATGGGTGGGGTAAGGAATGACACTATGGATGATAATGACCATGTACATGAAGCTTCAAGTCCAATAGGTCAAACAGTACAGAAGATATAGGCGAATGGAAAACGTGACGGATAGACAGACGGACGGACTGACGGACGGACGGACTGACGTACACACTGCGGTATACTTGTAAGCCCACTTACTTGTGTACCTGTAAATAGTCTGCCTGTGTACCTGGGTGCACAATAAAACATGTACAATTACCTCTTGTGCGCACGAATTGATCCACAAGTATACCTGGTGGAAGATTGACGGACAGACGGACGGACAGCTTTTGCATCCTTTTCGCTACGCAATAGGATAAGAACTGGTCAGATGCATGCCACAACATGCCACTGATAGTGTCATATCAAGAATTACATGCAATGGGCACAGGGGAGTCGGGAGCTATTGTGATGTGTAACCTGGCTACATGTGCCATTATACTGCTGTTATCTCTGGTGTGTGGCAAGAACTGCAAGCAACCTGGATAATTACCCAATTCTGTGTCCTAATGTTGTCTGGGGAGCATGGCTGTTTGTATAACTGACCTGAGATGAATGTAATGAGATTAGTGAATGTGATTTACGTCTTCCCAAGCGTGAACGACCACGGCCTTTAAGTCAAACTACTGATAACTCCTATTCAAATTGTTCGTCCCAAGTACATGTTTTCCTAATATAATAACTCTCGTTAACTTATACATTTGTATTTGTATTAACTCAAACTACTTTCCTCAATCCCCCCTGTATAATACTTATGTAGATATATAACAATTATTCATAAAATCACCAACGCCATTTCCCGATGCCCAAACTACCCCACCCCGTTCTCGCCATATGAACGAAACAGTCGGCGAGGAATTAGGCCGGAATTCATCTAGACCTGTATTTAATATGTAGCCATCATTCAATGGCACACGTCTAGTGATACATACTTCAAATTCAATATGTTCTCATTATCTTACGATTGTGGAGAAATCCACGGGTGTGTAATGTCGATAGGCCAATTCTTACACACAACCAACCAACCAGCCATCCAGCATGTCCAGTCCACCAACGTACATGCTTATATTCCACGCAACTTTAGTTCAGCGCAACTGAATAATAAAATATTTACAGTAATTCGGTCAATAAATACGTGTACATGTAGTTAACTTTGGTTGTAGACGCTATTATTACATAGGCAATTTACTCCTGAACCTGGTCAGCTATGGCAAGCCAAATGCACAATAATTCCTTAAACCATGGTTTGGAGCTCAAACCCTAGCTTAGGCTCCTCAAACCCTAGTTTGGGCTCGCCAAGTGCACAATAATTCGCTAAACCCCAGTTTGAGTCTAAACCAGGGCTTAGGCTCTCAAACCCCAGTTTGAACAATTATTGTGCATTTGGCTAGAAACTGCCGTTTGAGGTCGTAATCGAATAAAAAGCCTAACCCCTAGTTTGGACCCAAACCGTGGTTTAAGAAAACTGACAATCGTGATCCCAAACGGTAGTTTTCTTAAACCCTGGTTTGAGCAATTATTGTGCACTTGGCGGTAGAAACCACTGTTTGGACGCTCAAACTAGGGTTTCTGATAGCTGAAACCACGGTTTGAGCTCAAACCCCAGTTTAGACTGCCCAAACCCTAGTTTATGCTCGCCAAATGCACAATAATTCCCTAAACCCCAGTTTGAGGGTCTAAACCAGGGTTCAGGCTCTCAAACCCCAGTTTGAGCAATTATTGTGCATTTGGCCAGAAACTGCCGTTTGAGGTCGTAATCGAATAAAAAGCCTAAACCTAAACCCTAGTTTGGACCCAAACCACAGTTTAAGAAAAAAACTGCCAATCGTGATCCCAAACGGTAGTTTTCTTAAACCCTGGTTTGAGCAATTATTGTGCACTTGGCGTCAGAAACCACCGTTTGGACTCTCAAACTAGGGTTTCTGATAGCTTAAATCACGGTTTTGAGCTTAAACCAGGGTTTAGGCTCAATGTATGGTTTTCATTGGACGCCATCCTGTCAGTACCGCAGGCGTTAATGCTCGTCTGCTGCTGGGTATCACGTTAGATGCCGTCGGGGTATACACGATATATGCCAGTGGGAAACGGAATAGAGGCCACGAGGGAGCGTAATGGTCTGGGGTGGGATCATGGGAAACCGGAAGACAGATTTGGTTGTTGTACAGGGCAACATCATTGCACAACGTTATGTTGCAGATGTTCTAAATGCACATGCCTTACCATTTATCCGTCAGCATGGTCCTGGTGTGACATTGATGCATGACAATGCCGGCCCTCACGTAGCCAGGGTCACCACTCAATACTTACAGCAAAACAACGTCGACGTCATGCCATGGCCCGCGGTCTCCCCGGATCTCAATCCCATTGAGCACATATGGGATGAGCTGGGCCGCAAAGCACGAGCTAACCATCAGATTGACAATGTTCGCGATCTTACACGGGCGTTACAACGGGAATGGAGGAATTTGCCCAACGCACTGGTATTGCGTTACGTCACGTCGATGCGGCGTAGGATCATTGCATGCATTCATGCAAATGGTGGCCACACTCGGTACTAACGAGATTTACTGAATTTGCCACATTACTTATTGAAATTCCATCTCTAAACATTAAGTAACACATTTCTGAGTTTTTGTGATTTTTTAGTTTGACCCCTACCGCCCTTGGCCGGTTATGTCTCGAATATTTAACAAGATATCCAAATGCAATTTATTGGCTTTGATACAGAAATGAATGAACTTGTTTTTCCATTTTGATTTTTAAAAGTAACCCTTTTGGTTTTTGATGAATTTTTCCTTAAACATGGAGGGACGTTTCTAGTTTTGCTCAGTATATATATTAACGGCGATTCTTACTCCGATTCACGTATATGCATAAATGATCCGTAGTGTAGGTATGTACGCCTGGCAGCATACCAGGATACCGTTGTTTCAGTGCTGGACAAATTACAGTACTTTCTGTTTTGAAGCCTCATACTATACAGTGTATTCCCATATGTAGATGTCGAACAGACGTCAGCCCACACACAGCAGCTACCAATAATCAATCGATAACATTTATGCCCGCGAGACAGAGAGTTCCTGAAATTGCAAATTTCCGTTTCTGGATGGGGCTCTATAGTGAATTGAAAACCATTTAGCATGTGCGTGATGACGTAGTTTCCTACCATTGTATATACACATATATGCACATTGACTGTTACTTCATTGCAAGAGTAGAAGACAGCGTTGGCACTGGTCAGACTGCGCCGATGCACAATCTGATCTGGGGCTACTCTGGTCTCACTATGTCGTAAAGTCCATTATCTCAGCAGGAGGCGTACACTTAAAACAATGGTAAATTATAACTCCCACCCAGTGGCTAGTTTTGTGGTGGTATAAGAATATGTAAACATATTTCACTGTTCTACCTAAAGTGGTGCTTTATTCACAACTACTGGGGTTACCGATGTACGGCACGCGACCCATGTGGACTGTTAGCTGCGTAAAGGCTCCGTATCCGCTCCGTGACCAGTGTAAACCAGGTTCAGCATATATACACACACTGTCTAATATGCGTTTGCAGTTAGTCATGCTACTAGATTTCTGAACTTAATGTTTATATATGCCAATAATCAGAGTCGGTCGTATAAGGCAGCGTATATGCGAATGATGGTCAGAGTCCACACCGTTCACGGGCGACCAGTCGTACCCCTACACAGCCGTCAGGCGACATAATCTGAATCGATGAGTGCCTGTAGCACGTTTAGTCGGTGGATTGTATAGAGCGTACAAATGGAGTAAATACATGTTGTACGGAATATGCTGTTGGACTATTGAAACAGTGTAAATATTATTCATCAGTGTAGTAGATCTATCTCTGATCTGGATCAGCATTTATTGCCAAAACAAATTTACGGCCAATGTAGAGACTGAGACATGTACACATATCAATATCAGCATGAGGTGTTGACAAACAGTGTAGATCTGAAATGTACTTTGACCCTTTCAACACCAAGTAACTGAGATGGAATCTTCCATGTTATTTTTCAGACTACTTCATTAATCATAAAAAGAGATGTTTACTATCAATTTAAAAATAAAATAAAACAAAAATTGTCAAAATTTGGCGGTAAAAATACAAAATTAGTCACAAACAGTGCAGATCCTGACGAGACGGCTCGCTACGAGCCAGCTCATCTGGATCTACCCTGTTTGCCAATACCACTATACATGCATGTCGGGTTAAACGGTTTAAATCAGACTGATCCGTCTGTCCAATAGTAGGGTGCAGTTATGAAAATGATGGAAATAATTCCTACAGAAGCGAGTTTATCGGTGTGTGCAATATATAGGGTGTGTTACGTAACATAGTAAAAATCTAGAAAAATCTGCTGATGCTAAATGCCTTTATTTGGGTAAAATGTGAAAAAAATCAAACGAAAATGTGAATTTCTGGGATCCGCCCATAACTCCATCCATATTTGTCTGAGAAAGTTGAAACAATTTCAATATGGCGGCAAAATCCAAAATGGCTGCCAAAAATGTTTTTTTTCTTCTAAATTTACCGATGGTTTTAGATAAACAAAGTAATGGTGTTAATACAATTGTATAGTGCTATTAAATGTATTGAATGTGAAATACAACACGTTAAAAGTTATTGACAGTCAAATTGCTACTGGTCAATTTAGGATATCCAATATGATATGAAACGTAGCATCAATGAATATTACATCATTGCAATAATCTGGATGGTCAATGCGGTAGCAGAAAACAAACATATGAAAGACTGTCACTAGTTCTTAATTAGCGTACTATTAAATTCACATTCCAAGCTGATTGCCTATCTACTTTACGTGCAGTTATGTATGTACAATGTCAACTGCTAGTAGTCAGATCCCAAGTCCGGATGTGCTGAGTTCTCACAGCTAACTCCTTTGCAGGAACTACACACAGAACTACATTCGAGGTCAACTTTTTTGCAGCTGCACGCCTTTGTTTTGCAGCCACCAGAACAGGTACAGCGCACAACCTTCAATATGCGTGCTGGAGCTGGACCTTTCGTCGTTGTCACTGGGAATAGCCTCTCTCCAACTAGTTACCAGCCCCAGTCCATTGGACATTATCACCTTTCCAGTTCTGTATTTGCAGGTACACCCGCAAGCTGTGAAACTGTGCAGCATCAGAGGTTGGTGGAAGTTGTTTCGGATCAACAAACATGGTACTTTTGGCTACCTTTTCGACAAACGTGCTCACACGTAAGCTGTCCAATGTTTGCCCATGACTGCCTTTGTATAGGTACACGAAGGCTTGTTCCCCACTGCTGACAATATTCTGTTTTGTCAACTCTGTTGGTGGTGTATGAAACACTGATGCAGCATGGCAGAAAACTTCACCCTTTTCAAATGCTTTCAGAGCAGTCCCTTTTCCTAAGCCAAACACTTTTGAAGTCGTGTCACACCCCTAGATAGCATGTAGGAACAATATGTTCCTACATACATCTTCACCAAGGAATGCTTGTAGTTTGTGTATATCCCAACAGATATCACGCTTGAATTTGGGTCTAGGCGGTAGGTATACAGGGTGTGAGTCATGCGATGTGTGATAACACAATAACACCAATAGGTCAGTGTCATCTCCGACCAATATATGGCACATCAAAGGTTGCATCGACATATAAAATACAGAAAGGCATAGACAAAGGCTGACAGATGGCACCACAAAGGCTGCATCGACATAGAAAATAGTCGACAAAGGGTAATAGATGGTACAACAAAGGCCGCATCGACATATAAAATAGTCGACAGAGGCTTACAGATGTCATCACAAAGGCTGCATCGACATAGAAAATAGCCGACAAAAGCTGACAAATCGCATCACAAAGGCCTCATCGACATAGTCGATAAGGGTAATAGATGGTACCATAAAGGCTACACTCACATAGAAAATAGTCAACAAAGGCTGGCAGATGGTACCACAAATGCTACACTCACATAGAAAATAGTCAACAAAGGCTGACAGATGGCACCACAAAGGCTGAATCGACATAGGAAATAGTCGACAAAGGCTGACAGATGGCACCGCAAAGGCTGCATGGACATAGAAAATAGCCGACAAAGGTTGACAGATGGCACCACAAAGGCTGCATCGAGAAGTAAAATAGTCGACAAAGGGTAATAGATGGTACCACAAAGGCTACACTGACATAGAAAATAGTCAACAAAGGCTGACAGATGGTACCACAAAGGCTACACTCACATAGAAAATAGTCGACAAAGGCTGACAGATCGCACAACAAAGTCTGCATCGACATAGAAAATAGTCGACAAAGGGTAATAGATGGTACCACAAAGGCTACACTCATATATAAAATAGTCAACAAAGGCTGACAGATGGTACCACAAAGGCTACACACACATAGAAAATAGTCGACAAAAGCTTACAGATGGCACCACAAAGGCTGCATCGACATAGAAAATAGTCGACAAAGGGTAATAGATGGTACCACAAAGGCTGCATCGACATAGCAAATAGTCGACAAAGGGTAATAGATGGTACAACAAAGGCTGCATCGACATAGAAAATAGTCGACAAATGCTTACAGATGGCACCACAAAAGCTGCATCGACATAGAAAATAGTCGACAAAGGCTGACAGATGGCACCACAAAGGCTGCATCGACATAGAAAATAGTCGACAAAGGGTAATAGATGATGCCACAAAGGCCACACTCGAATAGAAAATAGTCAACCAAGGCTGACAGATGGTACCACAAAGGCTACACTCACATAGAAAATAGTCAACAAAGGCTGACAGATGGAACCACAAAGGCTGCATCGACATAGAAAATAGTCGATAAGGGCTTACAGATGGCACCACAAAGGCTGCATTGACATATAAAATAGTCGACAAAAGGTAATAGATGGCTCAACAAAGGTTGCATCGACATAGAAAATAATCGACATAGGGTAATTGATGTACCACCAAGGCTACACTCACATAGAAATAGTCAACAAAGGCTGACAGATGGCACCACAAAGGCTACACACACATATAAAATAGTCGACACAGGCTTACAGATGGCACCACAAAGGCTGCTTCGACATAGAAAATAGTCGAGAAAGGCTGACAGATGGTACCACTAAGGCTACATTCACATAGAAAATAGTCAAGAAAGGCTGACAGATGGCACCACAAAGGCTACATCGACATAGAAAATAGTTGACAAAGGGTAATAGATGGTACCACAAAGGCTACACTCACATAGAAAATAGTCAACAAAGGCTGACAGATGGAACCACAAAGGCTGCATCGACATAGAAAATAGTCGATAAGGGCTTACAGATGGCACCACAAAGGCTGCATTGACACATAAAATAGTCGACAAAAGGTAATAGATGGCTCAACAAAGGTTGCATCGACATAGAAAATAATCGACATAGGGTAATAGATGTACCACCAAGGCTACAGTCACATAGAAATAGTCAACAAAGGCTTACAGATGGCACCACAAAGGCTGCTTCGACATAGAAAATAGTCGAGAAAGGCTGACAGATGGTACCACTAAGGCTACATTCACATAGAAAATAGTCAAGAAAGGCTGACAGATGGCACCACAAAGGCTACATCGACATAGAAAATAGTTGACAAAGGGTAATAGATGGTACCACAAAGGCTACACTCACATAGAAAATTGTCAACAAAGGCTGACAGATGGTACCACAAAGGCTATACACACACACAGAAAATAGTCGACAATGGCTGACAGATGGCACCACAAAGGCTACATCGACATAGAAAATAGTCGACAAAGGCTAATAGATGGTACCACAAAGGATATATTCATATGGAAAATAGTCGACATATGCTGACAGATGACACCACAAAGGCTATATCGACAAAGAAAATAGTCGACATAGGCTGACAGATGACACCACTAAGGCTATATTGACAAATAAAATATAGTCGACAAAGGCAGAAACATAGGCGTCGCCAGGATTTTCGAAAGGGGTTGTTAGTGCCGAAGGGACTCGGCGGGGAGAGCACGAGAGGGGTGTCCCCTCTCTTTTAGCGGGTGGTAGGACCCCCGCAATTTGTTTGGATAGTAGATGCTCTAAAACGAGTTATCCTGGTTATTTAAGAGGCATCGAATCTGATTTAGGCGCGTTGTGAATGACACATATTTGCAAAATCTGAAGTGATAAATATACTGGATTGGCGATATGAAGACAACAAGATGTGGTGATAGGTCCACTGATGTAATCTAAACTAGGATACCCTGATCGGTGTTATGCGCCCATTCCACACTAGTAAACTTATTTATACCATCCTCTATAAGTGATATAACCTAATTCAACTCCAATGGATAATAATCCATCAGGGTCAAATCAGGTGACATTGGATTTCAACATGTTTTTAATATGGCGATTTTTGGCCGGAAATGGGTCGCCTACCAGTATGGGGTTTTACATGTAAATATAAAAGGAAATACTACGGTGATTCTAGCGAAGAAAATTGTATTACTGTGTTAGATGTTAGCATATATTTTATTTTATTTATCATAACACCAAGTTGTCACGGCCTACGAAGCCAAACGTTCGAGTTTTTGATAACATTAATTTATTGTTTGGGGTACGGAAGTCATATGGTGGATACGGAAACTGACAGGTGTGTTACGGAAACTGACAAATATATTAAATAAAGATATTTTTATGACCAAAACCGAAATGGCGGCATGAAAATAATCATTTGACTTTCGTATCTGAAATCGTTCAGTTGTCTCACACGTTGTAACGTAGTAGCCATACAGGTGTACAGTGTTATTATATTCTTTTTTATTCGGCTCATATTTAAGGGTGGGAATTGGCTCGAACACCTTCCATACCCGTGTACAGTGTTACTTCTGACTGCCTATTTATAGCAATTTTGTGCCTATGATTAGATGATTCTAAAAATAAAGAATGGAAATTCTCATTCTATAAATAGTGGTCTAAAATTAAAAAGGAAATTCTCATTCTATAAATAGTGGTCTCACTAAAAAGCGACGCGAATAATAATATGAAATAGCACTACCTATGATAATACTACTATCAGCGAGAACTCGACAGACAAGAACTACTCGCAAAACTTGATAACGAGAAAAAATCCAACTTTTGATTTCGACAACAAGCCGAACAATCGAATAGCAATAGGCAAATAGCAAATAGCAATAATAATGACATACATATTAGTAACCATGATAATAATATTCATGTTAATCATGCTAATAGCCAAAACAATACGTGGGGTAATAATGGTGAAGGAATGTTTGTTTTGCCAGAAAATGTCATATCTCCAACACGTATAAATCTACCTGTCTCCCAATATTATAACCTGGCATTTTGTGCCAACTGCGTGGGCATGTACGTTTAAACTTTGTATTTTTTTTATTTATTGTTTAAATATATGTAATAATTACCACGGTAGTGATGGTAGTGTTTATCAAAAATCATACCCGCGATATATATATATAGTGTACATATAGTTCTAAATATAATTAATTCATTGAAATAAATAATGAAATTTGAAACAGTATACGTACATACAGCGTCTGTGACACAGTAACTAGTTTACGTTGTTGTCTAATCCTCTCCGCTTAGAGTGTGCGCGGTTGCTAGTTACTCAGCTTTTTATTATTATTTTCAAATGCGAAAACTTCATTTTTTTCTGAACGTGGAATTACCTGACTTATTTCACATATAACTAGCAAAGCTACACAATGGACCGGATACAGGTGAATCATACGCAGGTATAGCTGGGTGTAAAATTATTAATAAGTACATTTAGAAGCCAGCATTACGCACCTTTCTATTATTAGGCCCACGCATGGGCGTCATCGGCATTTTTGAAAAGGTCGTTCGGCTTTCAGCTGTGAAGCAACCGAAATATGCAAGGGTCCCAAGGGCGGATTCACGGAAGGGAAAACCCAGCGCGCGTCCCCTTAAAATTCGGTGAGTCACTATATTCTTGCTCTAAAATGCGCCAGAACGCAGCAAAATGGGATGCAGATATCAAAAATAGTCCTGAGAACCGGACCCACCTAGCGGTATCCCGAGCTCCGCTCGGTCGACAAATGAACGGTGCTAGTTCGAAAATATAGTATATATCACTAATTGAATGGGTGATATCTCCTATTCGAAAGGGTGATATCACCTATTAAGAATGAATCGAATGAATCATATCACCTATTTGAAAGGGTGATATTACCGATTCAAATCTGAATAGGTGATATCACCTATTAAAATGAGTGATATCACATATTCGAAAGGGTGATATCACCTATTCAGAATGAATCGGTGATATCACCCTTTCGAATTGGTGATATAACCTATTCGAAAGGGTGATATCACCGATTCAAATCTGAATAGGTGATATCACCCATTCAAATGGGTGATATCACCCATTTGAATGAGTTATATCACCCTTTCGAATGGGTGATATCACAAAGCGCTTTTAAAATCCAAACGGCATCCCATATTAATCCGGCTACGCCCGAAGTTCTTTTGTTAGCCGGGAACCTTACGTTCCCACATTGACACGTGTTGAGTATACTAATAATCTCAAACTGTGAAATGCCAGCTTAATTCGGTCGTACCCACCCGTCCCTAAAAATAACTCGCATGTGACTTACATGCAGTTATACTCCCGGCAGTACAGCTTCCGTCCGTCCGTAAGATTTGCGCTAAACTTGTTGTTTGACTGTCCAGTCAGTGGTTAGGGATATCAGTAATCATCTGCTAACTTGATTTAGTTTTATTGATGCAAAATTAATTTCTGGACAATGTCATGTAATTTTGTACATATTTTTTGTCCGTGCCAAGTTTATATCAAGAAACAGTACAAGCTTCCATTCCCACGAGATACGATCTCGCTCACGTGAGATAGGATTTCGTTAGCTATCTCGTTCCCATGACATAGTCAGCCAATCAAAAGGTAGCACCATTGTCATTCATTATGATGGAGTAATATGTGCTATTCAATTGGCTGATTAGGTCGTTCGAACAAGATGCGAACCAGATGCTATCTCGTGGGGTCGAGATGCTATCTCGTGGGAACGAGATCCTACGTCTATATAATAAGTTACATATAGCCTTTGTGATCTCTCCAGTCATCTACATTAATAAGTACATATAGCCTTTGTGGTTCCTCCAGTCAGCGTTTGTCGTCTATATAATTCAGTAACATATAGCCTTTGTTTTCCTCCAGTCAGCATTTTGTGCATCTATATAATAAGTACATATAGCCTTTGTGGTTCATCAGTCAGCCTTTGTCGACTATAATAATTAAGGACATAATAGCCTTTTGTGGTTCTTCCAGTCAGCCTCTGTCGCCTATATAATAAGTACATATAGCCTTTGTGATCCCTCCAGTCAGCCTTTGTCGCCTATCATAAGGGAATATAACCTTTTGTGGTTCTTATCAGCCTGTTTTTCGCCTATATTAAAAGTACGATATAATCCTTTGTGATCCCTCCAGTCAGCCTTTGTCGCCTATATAATAAGTACATATATCCTTTGTGATCCCTCCAGTCAGCCTTTGTCGCCTATCTAATAAGGACATATAACCTTTGTGGTTCTTCCAGTCAGCCTTTGTCGCCTATCTAATAAGGACATATAACCTTTGTGGTTCTTCCAGTCAGCCTTTGTCGCCTATGTAATAAGTGCATATAGCCTTTGTGATCATCCCTCCAATTAGCCTTTGTCGTCTATATAATAAGTACATATAGCCTTTGTGATCCCTCCAGTTAGCCTGTGTCGCCTATATAATAAGTACATAATTATAGCCTTTGTGATCCCTCCAGTTAACCTTTGTCGTCTATATAATAAGTACATATAGCTTTGTGATCTCTCCAGCTAGCCTTTGTCGACTATATAATAAGTACATATAGCCTTTGTGATCCCCCCAGTCAGCCTTTTTCGTCTATATAATAAGTACATATAGCCTTTGTGCTCCCTCCAGTTAGCCTTTTTCGCCTATATAATAAGTACATATAGCCTTTGTGATCCCTCCAGTTAGCCTTTGTCGTCTATATAATAAGTACGTATAGCCTTTGTGATCCTCCAGTTAGCCTTTGTCGACTATATAATAAGTACATATAGTCTTTGATATCCCTCCAGTCAACCTTTGTCGTCTATATAATAAGTACATATATCCTTTGTGATACCTCCAGTCAGCCTTTTCGTCTATGTAATAAATACTTTTTGGTTCTTCCAGTCAGCCTTGGCCGTCGATATAATAAGTACATATAGCCTTTGTGGTTCCTCAAGTCAGCCTTTGTCGACTATATAATAAGGACATAATATTATAGCCTTTGTGGTCCCCCCAGTCAGCCTTTGTCGCCTATATACTAAGTACATAAGCATACCCTTTGTGGTTCTTCCAGTCAGCCTTTGTCGTCTGTATAATAAGTACATATAGAATTTGTCGTTCCTCAAGTCAGCCTTTGTAGACTATATAATAAAGACATATAACCTTTGTGGTTCCCCTAGTCAGCCTTTGTCGCCTATGTAATAAATACATATAGCCTTTGTGGTTCCTCCAGTCAGCCTTTGTCGTCTATTTTTAAGTACATGTAGCCTTTGTGGTTCCTCCTGTTACAGTGTGTCGTCTATTGTTAAGTACATATAGCCTTTGTGGTTCCTCCGGTCTCAGTGTGTCGTCCATTTTGAATTACACATAGCCTTTGCGGTTGTCCAGTCAGCCTTTGTCGTCAAAATAATAAGTACATATAGCCTTTGTGGTTCCTCCAGTCAGCCTATGTCGTCTATTTTCTAAGTACATATAACCTTTGTGATCTGTTATACATATAGCCTTTGTTGTGCCTCCAGTTAGCCTTTGTCGTCTATTTTTTAAGCACATGTAGCCTTTGTGGTTCCTCCAGGAAGCCTTTGTCGTCTATTTTAAAGTACATATAGCCTTTTTGGTTCCTCCAGTCGGCCTTTGACGTCTATATAATAAGTACATATAGTATTTGTGGTTCCTCCTGACAGCCTTTGTCTTCTATTATTTAAGTACATATAGCCTTTGTGGTTCCTCCAGTCAGACCTTAGAAATATATCAAAGGAAATCTAAACAAACATGACGTACGTCACACCGTACGGAAACACGTGATCCCACACAATCACAAAGTGAAAACTATAGGATCGGCGATGTTCATTCGTACTTTCCGCATTTGCTGACTATTTTCTATGTCGATATAGCCTTTGTGGTGTCATCTGTCAGCTCATGTCTACTATTTTCCATATTAATATATCCTTTGTGGTACCATCTATTAGCCTTTGTCGACTATTTTCTATGTCGATATAGCCTTTGTGGTGCCATCTGTCAGCCTTTGTCGACTATTTTCTATGTGTGTGTAGCCTTTGTGGTACCATCTGTCAGCCTGTCTTGACTATTTGCTATGTGAGTGTAGCCTTTGTGGAACCATCTATTATTTTTTGTCAACTATTTTCTATGTCGATGCAGCCTTTGTGGTGCCATCTGTCAGCCTTTGTTGACTATTTTCTATGTGAATGTAGCCTTTGTGGTACCAACTTTCAGCCTTTTTCGACCATTTTATATGTGTGTGTAGCCTTTGTGGTACCATCTGTCAGCCTTTGTTGACTATTTTCTATGTGAGTGTAGCCTTGGTGGTACCATCTATTACCCTTTGTCGACTATTTTCTATGTCGATGCAGCCTTTGTGGTGCCATCTGTCAGCCTTTTTCGGCTATTTTCTATGTCGATGCAGCCTTTGTGGTGCCATCTGTCAGCCTTTGTCGACTATTTTCCATGTCGATGCAGCCTTTGTGGTGCCATCTGTCAGCCTTTTTCGGCTATTTTCTATGTCGATGCAGCCTTTGTGGTGCCATCTGTCAGCCTTTGTCGACTATTTTCCATGTCGATGCAGCCTTGTGATGCCATCTGTAAGCCTTTGTCGACTATTTTCTATGTCGATGCAGCCTTTGTGGTGCCATCTGTAAGCCTTTGTCGACTATTTTCTATGTCGATGCAGCATTTGTGGTGCCATCTGTCAGCCTTTGTCGACTATTTTCTATGTCGATGCAGTCTTTGTGCTGCCATCTATTACCCTTTGTCGACTATTTTCTATGTCGATGCAGCCTTTTTGGTGCCATCTGTCAGCCTGTGTCGAATATTTTCTATGTCGATGCAGCCTTTGTGGTGCCATCTGTAAGCCTTTTTCGACTATTTTTTATGTCGATGCAGCCTTTGTGTTGCCATCAGTCAGCCTTTGTCGACTATTTTCTATGTCGATGGAGCCTTTATGGTGCCATCTGTCTGCCTTTGTTGACTATTTTATATGTGAGTGTAGCCTTTGTGGTACCATCTATTACTATTTGTCGATTATTTTCTATGTCGATGCTGCCTTTGTGGTGCCATCTGTCAGCGTTTGTCGACTATTTTCTATGTCCATGCAGCCTTTGTGATGCCATCTGTAAGCCTTTGTCGACTATTTTTTATATCGATGCAGTCTTTGTGGTACCATCTATTACCCTTTGTCGACTATTTTCTATGTCGATGCAGCCTTTGTGGTGCCATCTGTAAGCCTTTGTCGACTATTTTTTATGTGTGTGTAGTCTTTGGGGTTCCTTTGGGGTTCCATCTGTCAGCCTTTGTTGACTATTTTCTATGTGAGTGTAGCCTTTGTGGTACCATATATTACCCTTTGTCGACTAGTTTCTATGTCGCTGCAGCTTTTGTGGTACCATCTATTAGCCTTTGTCGACTATTTTCTATGTCGATGCAGCCTTTGTGGTACCATCTATTAACCTTTGTCGACTATTTTCTATGTCGATGCAACCTTTGTGGTGCCATATGTAAGCCTTTGTCGACTATTTTCTATGTGTCCGTAGCCTTTGTGGTACCATCTGTCAGCCTTTCTTGACTATTTTCTATATGACTGTAGCCTTTGTGGTACCATCTATTAGCCTGTGTCGACTATTTTCTATGTCGATGCAGCCTTTGTGGTACCATCTATTACCCTTTGTCGACTATTTTCTATGTCGATGCAGCCTTTGTGGTGCCATCTGTCAGCCTTTGTTGACTATTTTCTATGTGAATGTGGCCTTTGTGGTACCATCTGTCAGCATTTGTTGACTATTTTCTATGTAAATTGTAAATACAGCCTTTGTGGTACCATCTTTTAGTCTTTGTCGACTATATTCTATGTCGATGCAACCTTTGTGGTGCCATCTGTCAGCCTTTGTCGACTATTTTCTATGTGTGTGTAGCCTTTGTGGTACCATCTGTCTGCCTTTGTTGACTATTTTCTATGTGAATGTAGCCTTTGTGGTACCATCTATTACCCTTTGTCGACTATTTTCTATGTCGATGCAGCCTTTGTGGTGCCATCTGTAAGCCTTTGTCGACTATTTTCTATGTAAATGTAGCCTTTTTTGGTACCATCTATTACCCTTTGTCGACTACTTTCTATGTCGATGCAGCCTTTGTGGTGCCATCTGTCAGCCTTTGTTGATTATTTTCTATGTGAATGTAGCCTTTGTGGTACCATCTGTCAGCCTTTGTCGACTATTTTCTATGTCGATGTAAATGTAGCCTATGTGGTACCATCTATTACCCTTTGTCGACTATTTTCTATGTCGATGCAGCCTTTGTGATGCCATCTGTCAGCCTTTGTCGACTATTTTCTATGTGAATGTAGCCTTTGTGTTACCATCTGTCAGCCTTTGTCGACCATTTTCTATGTCAGTGTAGCCTTTGTGGTACCATCTTTCAGCCTTTGTGGACTATTTTCTATGAATATAGCCTTGGTACTGCCGTCGGCCATCTGGCTTACTCTGTGAACTGTTTTTACGTTTATTTCAGAAAGTGTATAGTAACAGTTTGCCGTGTTATACGTCCCGTTCATCTCCTCCTGATAGTTTAATATTAAATTTCAAAAGTAACAGTTTACTGCCAATAATTGACGTAATTACGTTAATTACAAATACAGGACACGGAAAGGAAAATGTTCGTGGAATAAACTGTGCTAAATACTATGGGTTATTTGACGGGAACATGTCAGCTAGCGTAACTGTCATTTACAACTAGTTACACGTTTATTCGCCCGAGTAAATAAAAGATTTTGCTTCCGCAATCTGAGGAAATATTCGTTACAGAACCGTACATAGCGCTCATAAACATATTTGTATCACCGTGTGGATACCCATTTTCAAGGTAGATAACTAGCTGATGTCACAAAATTCGGCATTCGTCCTATGGCATCACGGGACGGTTGAAAATAGCCAAAATTGACTGCTTTTCTGAGGGCGGCGGGTGACTTATAAAAATCACCGCCTCTCACAATCAGTTAAGGAGGCTCTTGCGACAAGTATTGACAAATACTCGCAAATGAAGTACAAATAGCACGCCACAATAAAAATTCAGTAACCGCATCAGATGTGTTCAATTAATTTTTTACAAAGTTACCCCACCCACCTATTTTTGGCCAAAAGTTTCAACACGACTGAATTTATCGGAATTGTTTTCATGAAAATATGAGGCACAGATACTTTGTTATGTTCATTGTTCTATCACTTGTAACACCACACCATTTTCTGAAAATGATTTCAAAGCGGGGTCATAACCAGCTCAAATTTCGCTACAAATGCCCGAAAAATACCATTAAATTCTGACGCGAAACTGTACCGGCGAGACAGCATAGCAGGCGACATTTTCCAAGATGTCAAAATCAACTGGAGCTAACATTCAGTTTCGTAGAATTATGAAATACTCTAAAAAATACACCTTGTCAACCCTCCCAAAGTCAAGAAATATTCATAAACCTATTTTTCTAGACACACTGGTGTAACTTACAGGGTCGGTAGTGAAGTATTTAGAAAATCGTCCACCCCCTTTTTAAAGCTAGCTGCCCACTGTCCCGTGAGACCTTAAGGGGAAATATTTTTTCCCCGAAACGGCTCGTCTCGCTCTATATTGCTAATTTCATCAATCTTACTTAAAAATGCAAACAAAGAAAAATGTACAAAATGAAAGCTGATGTCGAAATGGGGCGCGGAATATCGCCCACCCCCAAAATGGCGAAACGTGAAGTTTCATTTCGGAGTATCGACAGCAAAATACCATGCTTACCTCCAGCCCTGCTGAACCCTGCATATTTGAGTGCATTAAACTAAAACTGCTGGATGTTATCTTGGGACATGTTCTTCTGTCAAACAATACTGGTTAGAGGTGAAATATGACACCTTGAAATATCAGACTTTTCCCTTAAGGCATCACGGGACGGTTGAAAATAGCCAAAATTGACTGCTTTTCTGAGGGCGGCGGGTGACTTATAAAAATCACCGCCTCTCACAATCAGTTAAGGAGGCTCTTGCGACAAGTATTGACAAATACTCGCAAATGAAGTACAAATAGCACGCCACAATAAAAATTCAGTAACCGCATCAGATGTGTTCAATTAATTTTTTACAAAGTTACCCCACCCACCTATTTTTGGCCAAAAGTTTCAACACGACTGAATTTATCGGAATTGTTTTCATGAAAATATGAGGCACAGATACTTTGTTATGTCTTGTTCTATCACTTGTAACACCACACCATTTTCTGAAAATGATTTCAAAGCGGGGTCATAACTAGCTCAAATTTTCGCTACAAATGCCCGAAAAATACCTTAAATTCTGACGCGAAACTGTACCGGCGAGACAGCATAGCAGGCGACATTTTCCAAGATGTCAAAATCAACTGGAGCTAACATTCAGTTTCGTAGAATTATGAAATACTCTAAAAAATACACCTTGTCAAGCCTCCCAAAGTCAAGAAATATTCATAAACCTATTTTTCTAGACACACTGGTGTAACTTACAGGGTCGGTAGTGAAGTATTTAGAAAATCGTCCACCCCCTTTTTAAGACTAGCTGCCCACTGTCCCGTGAGACCTATGTTCACGTAATGTGTTGATACATAAAGCATGTTTAAATGAATGTCGTTGATTGATCATTGATTTATATTAATAATAATGCAATAATATAATAAATATAATCGGTGTTTAGCTGAACCTGTTAAACGATATGTTAATAGGTGTTAATCACTCCAATTACGCGCTGCCCGATCGGCGCAGGTGCGTGTTTATACAATTTACACGTATATTTGTGGTGGATTATTGTATTAAAATTATTAAAATTCATAAAATAATCATAACACATAATAATTCAGTCAATTCAATGAAAATGCATGTCATAAATATCCGCTAACGTACGTACAAGTAATATCGAACAGCCTTTGTAGCCTTTGTGGCCTTTTTCAGCCTTTGGGGTGTTTAGGGTGACTCGTTTCTCAAGCAAACTGGGTATGTGGCCTCAAAACGTCTGCATTATTGTGTTATACCGGACTACTAAAGCATACCCCCTGGCCGATGTGTACTATATTTAGTACAGTCATACCTATAACGTATTTTATGTTCACCTTTGTCGTACTCTTTTAGTGCAAAGCCTCACTTTTACCTCCCCCTGTGGGTCGCCTATAATTGCCACTGTCACATGACCAATATTCCCACTGCGATTGGTTAACATGTTCCGTCTGTTCTTCAAAGTTTCACAAGCCACAAGTTTCATATCTTTGCACACCCCCTTCCCCAGCTGCCACCATTTGTTCAGCCAGTCCCTTTTCTCGCTCAAACTGTTACTTATGTCAAGGGGCCGTTTCTGTCGACCCCCTCATTATGCTTTGGTGAATTTTTAATAATTTGTTATTATTAATCATAACAACTTTCATATACGTATGCCTATTACGTATTATTTTAATATAGGTCACAACCGGTGACCATTGTTCAACATAGCATGTATTTGTTTTCTTACTCATTCCACATTGTTGATATTATCATCCCACCCAGGCACAGTGAGAAGTAAAATACACTAAGGTCTGTAAGGTCAAAGGTATTTTCTCTTTCTTTATTACTTTTTATATTTCATTTTCAGTGTGATGTATGGCTTAATGTTGCCCATTTCCATTGTTATGCATTATTTTCTTACACATCCTAGAACAGTAATACTAGTCTACAAACACGCCCATATCTAAACAATCACACTATCACAAAACCACATTGCATGTCTCGTGTGGGTGTGAATGGAGAAATGTGGCTTATTGGATTTGCGACCAATATATAGACAGATCAGCATGTGCATCTGCATAGTCTGATCCGGATCTGCACTGCTCGCAATTCTATCAATGAAATACCCGTCATGATTCTCACAAGGAATATTGATTGTTATCTGGCTACAGAGATGTACTATTTGATCCACACTGGTCACAAATCCCTTTGGCCCCATTTCTCCAGTCACAGCCACATATTTGTTTCCTGATATAGGGAATGGATCGCGATGACGCGGATGCACAGTCGTTTTTGGCAATTCGGTGAGCTGAACCAACATATACAACAGCGTCTAGTTCAGCAGAACCGTCTACAGCATCATGTTGGACAGGTAACGCTGTTGGTGCACTCTGCACAGGCGTAAGATATTTCATGTCAAAACATGCACCAGTTTCCTGACGAGATGCCACTCAACTCTAGTTAGTTATCACATAAATGCATTTTTCGTCTAGTAACCGGCGAAAATTTCTTGCGCCTGTTACTAGCTCCAAAATGTGTTTATGCAGTATCTTCTGCATGTAGCTGACTTGGAATTTGTGAAGAATCCGGCGCCTAAATTTGACATGGAACACTTTACGCTGCCGCACCAGTAGGTAAAGGGGAGAAACTGCAGTCAGCTACATTTTGGAATTGAGCAATGATAGTCATTGTTCAAGACATTTTGTTCCAAAACCATCCATTGTGACAAGTTTATATGTCAAATAAATTCTCCAAAAAAATGTTGGGATTTAGAAACAATATGAAAAATATTTATTTTTTTCACAGCCATGTGTATATTTTCTTACTTTATTTCTGAACATATACAAGTGAATTGTACACATTTTACCATCCCTACTACAGGTTATTGACCTGTGAGTCAATCGTGTTTGTGTACACATTTTACCATCCCTACTACGGGTTATTGACCTGTGAGTCAATCATGTTTGTGTACACATTTTATCGCCCCTACTACGGGTTATTGATGT
>CM055277.1:9840586-10018987 GCA_029237695.1 Conchocele bisecta
AGTTTATTTTTTGCCATGTTGACTTCATCAAACCACGATTCAAATAATGGCGCAATGTTGACAATATTAATATCAACCAATCAGATAGTGCCGTAAAAGTTCGCCCTCGTATACCGGAAATCATCTGTTGACAATCTGGTCCTCGCTAGACTCGGCTGTAAAAAAAAAGTTTTAATTGAAACTTAGAAACGTATGAAGTAAACCGGACGGTTTTGTATGTTCCGTGCAAGTTCGCTGTGGTTTTTCTCGGGGCACTCCGGCTTTCCTCCTCTTTTTATAAGATGCCCACCGACTAAGACGCCCACCGATTCGGACCCAGTACATTTTTCACAGCACAACTTCGGACCCCTGTGATCTGGACTAACGTTCGTTAACACAGGTCGGAACGCCACATTTGTATTTATAAGGAAGTAGCGTACAGTTTAAACATTTAGTGTAAAGTTTAAAAATTTATCGCTCAAAAGACGCTTATCACAATCGGAGAAAGCTAAAAAAGTTAAAAGTCCCGTGTCACGTGTGAACACGCCGGATTGGCTAGGGAATATGGAAGGTAATATCCGCCATAATTCTATGTGGCTTGATGCTTGCGTGCTGATGACATTACAACTTATATTCATGTTATTTCATTCGTCATTTGTATTTATTACATTTGAAATCTGCTTGTTGTAATTGTATTTGTCTTTCTTACATGTCCATTCTGCTGATTGCTTTGTTCGTTCGTCTTATGCACCAGTCATTGGAAATCCCCGTCCCCCCCCCCCCCCTCCCCCCCCTCCCCCCCCCCCCCCCCCCCCCTGGCCCGGGGAATAGCGGGGCTTATCATTTTGACTCAGTTAACGCCCCACTATGTCCCCGCAGTGCGGGGCAATCTGGCTGGTTAAACCCCGGGTAAATGGCCCCGCACCCCGGGGACATCAGTAAGGTTAATTAAATCCCCGGTAAAGGCCCCGCAGTGCGGGGCATATTTCAAAGCTGATATTAAAAAAATTGAGAAGAGAAGGCTTGTTCAATCAGTGTGTATAGATGATGTACAAAACATTTAAAAATAACAATTCAATCACTGGGTACAACCCAGTCTAGAGGACAAAGATTGATTGATTGATTGATTGACGTCCATTCAACAGCAAAGGTCATTACAGACAGGTCGGCAGTTTCGAATCCCTGCTCAAAGAGGACAAAGAATTCATCACTGACCTTTATACATTATCTTGTTCTGGGGCGATTTTACGACTGTTTGCACAATTTCCATTTTAGTGGACTCTCCCCACAAGCAGGGCCTACTGCAGACTGTACTTCTAACCTCACCAAAATCACTGGGCGCCAGTCTCCGTTTACTCAGCTCTTAATATACAAGAATCAGGAAATACGGTTGATTTATTTTAGCAGTCAGAAGCAACAAACTGGTCCGGCCGACTCCATTGGTCTGAGGAGCCACACATGGGTACGAGTACTGCAGATTATTAATAGCAGCTTTAGATTTACGCTACCATGATTTGGTGTCTGTCTGCTGTCAGTTGGCTCTTCAGTCACACCAGTAAAGTAACTTAATCCCATTCTTATCCACCAGCCGGTGGTACAAAAAGCAATGAAGAATGCAACACCAAGTTTGAAATCAGAAAAGGACAATAGCTTTATATTCTGACATGTACTGCATGTTTAGATATCAATCAAGACAGTGAAAGAACCCAATATTGTCACATGTATACAATGTAGAAGACTTGACATAAATGCTGGGTTCCAGCTAGAACATGACCTCCAAAAAACCATATGTGCTCATCATGGCCCTAGAACCACCAGACCTTCCCAATATTTTAATTGGCGTAAACCTGTCCGGTGGCAACTTTCGTAAAAGACCGGTGTCAACTTTCGTGTTTAATATTTGTTGATTATTTGACAACGACATTTTATCAATTTTATCAAAAATATCGGAATGCTATGCGATGTAATTTTGAATATGAAACTTTCAGAAGAAGAAACAAGTTTTACAATCCATCCGTAATTGATGAAGATATCGCACTTACAACATGAAAAACAGGCAGATCTCAAGTTGTAAGTGTAATATCTTCACCAATTATGGATGGATTGTAACACTTTTTCTTCTGAATGTTCCATATTCATAATTACATCGCATAGCATTCCCATTTTTTTAAAAAATGCCGTTGTTGTAAAATAATCGTGAAATAGTAAGATCACAATATTGTGAAGGTCCGGTGGTTTCAGGGCGTGCTCATGGCAGACAGTTGTATCATACAGTGATACATTGTCTGACGCCCACATACAGTGATACATGTTTACAGTGATACATGTTGTCGACGCCCACATACAGTGAACAGTTGACTGACGCCTCATACAGTGACATGTTGTCTGACGCCCTCATACATTGCCCTCATACAGTGATACATGTATGTTGTCTGCTGTCCCCCTGTGGTGTGGGGGAGGGATCAGCAGCATTCCTATGACAGATGCAATGGTGTTTTACGGCTCATCAACTTTTTAAGTCATTTATTGCCGGGAATACACCTGTATCAGGGAGAGAAATAGTAATTCAGATCTGAATTTACGAAATCTCAATTTGGTGCCAGGTTCCCTTACCACACCAAATCACTTGGCTCCACGCCCCGCCCCTTTCACCCGGCGTTTTATGAGAAGCAGGGGATACTGTGATTTATTCCATCGTAGGAATCAGCAGCACCACTGCAGCTGATCGCCCCCCCCCCCCCCCCCCCCCCCCCCCCCCCCCCCCACACCACAGGGGGGTCCTATGACAGAATAAGCCACATTATCCCCTGCTTCTAGTAAAAGAGGTCGAAAACCAAGTGATTTGGTGTAGGTGTGCACGGGGACAACACGCAGTGATATCACGGTTATAGTTCAATAAATAAAGACTGCTGAGATAAAAAAAAAACTAGTTAAAAAGTATGTTAAAGCCCCGGTAAAGCCCCGGGGTTACGTCCCCGCATATTTTGGCGAAGTTAAAGCCCCAGGGTTGTCCACGCAGTGCGGGGCATCGTGACAGGTTAAAACCCCGGGGTATGCCCGGCTACGTCCAGGCTATTCCCCGGGCCAGGGGGGGGGGTGGGGGTGGGGGGGGGCGGGGATTTCCATTGACTGGTGCATTATTTACATTACAATTATTGATACGTCCTTATTCGTGTCCCTGTTTTATTGCACTAAGCATTTGCAAAAGAAAGTAAGAACTTAGCACTTTGAATAAGGCCGAAAGCAGTCAGGACAAAGCCACAGGAAGTAAGCATCAAGCCACAGTCTGAAAGCGGAAAGCCGCAAGCAGAAAGCATCAAGTCACAAGCCGAATGACGCAAGTAATATTGGTGATATAGTGCCTCATTATGACGCCAGATGACACTGCTGTCAATGTTAGGAATCCTCCGACGAATAAATAATAGTACGATATGTGATTGGCTGTTTGATGCACACCTCCAATGCCGGTGTTGATGTAAGATTTCACCCACAAATTATCACAGTATAGGTTAGAAGACACCAAATAGTTTTACTATATACTGTAACCGAATCCCATCCAATAAGGCCAGTCTCTCCTACTTTAAATATTCGTATGGACGTTGTGGGACCTACTTGTACATGACCTGCAGCCGGTCTGTACTGGTTCTGCATGAATTAAACAATAGGTTCCACTTACTCCTAAGAAAGAAAAATCCAACCTCGTCATGTCCCCCAATATTGTTTACATTTATTTTTTTTGGCCACGGAAACTCTGTTTACATCACATGACCAACATGTTCCTCAAGTGAACCTGGGTAGTAATGGATCAAGATTTGCAAGCAAACTGTGTCAGTGACCTCAAAACACCCGCACGATTTTGTTCATACCGGATTACTTTAAACTCTTGACGATTTCGCACCATTTGTTATTCTCTAACCTGTATTAACTAAATTGCATATGTATGTATGGTGTTTGACTTACTAATGTGTTTTATACATACGATATCCTCCTAATTAAATTACATATGTACGTAATTGAAAACAATCACATTTGTATAGTAAGTTACACATATGGTAACTTACACAGGTTGATTGTCAAACTGGCCTGTTACCGATGCAAACCAATAACCGTCCGGGATCAGACAAGGTGGGCCACCACCATTGATTTTCCATAAAAAACTAACTCGTTACCACACATTTTGCTATTCTCTGCTACTTTCATTTTGCTTATGGATGTTGTGGGACCTAATTTCCAATAACCTGCACCCATTCTGCTCTGGATCTTGACTAATTAAAATATAGATTTAATTATTGTTGAAGCTGGGGTCCCATCTAGTAGGTACACATTTTTCTTTATGGAACTTAAATAAGTGTATAATTGCAACTAGTCCACCACTTTTAAAAATTACGAGTGCCAGATATAATTATTTAGTAATCTTTAATGTACTCATAGAGACTCGTGGTGGTATCAAGCTAGTTTCATATGCAAATGATGCAGTATTTTTAAATTATGTATATCAACTAAATGCTGAATAAATATTTGTATCGACATATCATAAAGTATGATATTGCACATAAAAAAACAAATAAATGGAATAAACAGTTGCTTCCGTTATCATTTTAAGGAAACCCGGTTATCGCCCCTGATATCAAACTGGCATTTCTCGTTTGATATAAAAAATATAATAATGTCAATTAGTACGTACGTCTGGTAATGGTAAATCAATGTTCATTTTGCCAGAAAAATGTCAGATTGAAAGAATAAAGAAAAACATGTCTCCCTATATTATAACCTGGCATGTAGCACTCTAGGTTTAAGGTTAGAGAAATTGAGTATGCAAACGTAGTCCGGCATAAAAAATAATCCGGGTGTTTTAAGGTCACAGACACAGTTTGCTTGCCAATCTTGATCCATTACTACCCAGTTGTTTTTTTTTTTAAAATTATATAGTAAAACTATTTGGTGTCTTTTAACCTAAACATGACGCAACAAAAAAGGCGGCATCAATCTACATCAACACTGTTAGGGTCATGGAACCAATTTAGAGAGCAACGCATTGTAGGACGGGTACCAGCATATTACATCATTTTAGGGAGAACTATTTTAAGTTTTAGCAGCGCACATGGCGTCATAAATAATTTTGTTCCCAAATTACTGTTGCAATTAGTGTTGTCAAGAGGCGTAGCTTAGCGAGGTAACAAAACGCATGGCAAAACAGCGATGCAATAATCAATAATGGAACTCCGGATGTCACTAAGACTGAAGCATAAGGCCACTTAGAATGTAATTAACACAAACGCATTGAAACAGTGCGAATGAATAAAGCATCAAGCCAAATTCACATGCAATTTAAACTATTTCTAAGAAGATTTCAAATGTCATAACCACGAATGACGAATACAATAGCATGAAAGTAAGTTGTAATGGCACCAGTCAAGAAGCATCAATCCACATAGAATTGTAATAAGACGGATAGAACTTAGAATGTCATCAGCAAGCAAGCATCAAGCCTAATATAATTATGGCGGATATTACCTTCATAAGGGAAGCGGCCAGCTCAACGTTCGAGTAACTACTATATAACCACGCACTAGATCGATACTGTGTGTCATAAAATTCTAACATATCAATATAACTATAAGGTGAGAAACAAAAATCGTCGTCTGCTATTTAACCTATTTCCTAGGTCTGGCAACGCACGAGAATCGTCTCCATTGGAGACAATTCTCGTGCGCTCTCAAAAATATTAAAATAAACAGCAGACGACAAAATTTAATTTAGAGTTGTAAGGTTTAAACATCGGAACGACTAGTGTTGGTGGATCAAGATTACCTGGGAGTATGGTGAACGATAATTCCGAGTTGGCCTGCGATCCGTGTAAACACATGGGGTCAGTAACACACGCCAGCGCTTTCTGTGGACAATGCGAGGAATATATGTGCCCGTCTTGTGTCGCAGCGCACCGTGGTTTAAAACTTACACGCGGTCACGACGTGCAATCGATTGCCGGAAGCGAGTCGGTGTCATGTGGAATATCCGGCGCGAGTAATCTATCCCTGACATTCTGTGACGAACATACGGGTGAAGCGATAGACTGGTTTTGTGAGAACCACGATGCAATGTTTTGCGAGACATGCAAACTTATTAAACATAGAAAATGCAAAGTAACTCCCATTTCTGATATGGACACGTCTACCCGCCGACACCGGTTACTGGATGTTGCCGGGTCACTGGTTGAATTGAAAACTAGAATCGGAAACTTGAAGGCTGCGCGAGAGAAAAGTATAGAAGATTTGGAGACTTTGAGAAAGTCCCTCGAAGATGAGATACGTAGCTTTAAGACTGAACTAATTGATTTTGTGAAACGGATGGAAGGAGAAATGATCGCAGAACTTAACACAACTGCTGGAGTTGAGCGGGATGTTATTATGGACCACATGTCGACCATCGACCGGCTAATTCCCCATGTAGACACATGTGTGAGGACTGCAGACGAGGCTAAGACAGTGGCAGATCACGTGACTAGTGTGATTGCCGAGCATAAATTGTCTGCCACTTTAACAACTGTTGAACCGACCGTGACTGATCTGGAACATGAAGTTTATGACGTCAACGTGTCATTTCAACCGTCACGTCGAATGACTGACGTCGTCTCTGGTAGTAACACGCTAGGTAAATTGGATATTACTCGCGGAAAGACAACGCGTACAGTTCCGTCTCTGTCCGTTCCTTGCCCGGTGGGTCTAATAGCGAGCCGAAAGTCATGGCTAGACATGGAAGTCGAGTCGTCTGTCGATATTAAAGTTCCATCTGAATGGATTTCCGGCTCCGCAATATTGCCCGATGGACAGGCTATATTAGTTGACCGTACTCATAATCAGGTGATTCTCCTCGATAAAACGTTGTCCCTGAAATCAACACCGAGTTTACCACATAAGCCCTGGGACGTGGCCGCCGACGGCACCGATAACGTCATAGTAACGATGCCGGATAGTAAGAAGCTGCAGTGGATCGGCGTGGGCACCACGCTCCGGGCGGGCCGCACCGTGAACACCGATATAGGGTGCTGGGGCGTGGCCGTCCACGCCGCGGAGATTTACACCAGCGTGTGTATGGACTGGGACAGTGGCAATGGTGGCATCGTCCTGGTGCTAGATAGACGCGGGAAGGTGACACGGCGAATTGGGCTGGACCCCAGTGGTAAAGGCATGTTTGTTCATCCAGACTACATAACTGTGAGTCCGCGAGGCTCGGTGTACGTATCCGACTATAGTCAGTCTCGTATAACATGTTTGTCTGCTGCTGGGGATGTCGTGTACGACGTTAAAAATGAGAAGATATTACGTAATCCTCGCGGCATGTCACTCGACGATAACGACAACCTTTTGGTTTGTTGCGAATCTAGCCATACAATGCATGTCTTCAAGAAGGATGGAAGTTACCACAGGGAGTTCGCGTCATCAACTGATAGCGTGTATTACCCGTACTCCGTATCGTGCAGACGTTGTGACCAGACGCTTATTGTGGCAGTGTACGATGGTATCTGTGTGACAATGAAATTAAAATAAATTGTTGACATATATATAGCCTACGAATTATTATGTGAAGTATCTAAATCACGTACATTTTACGCACGCAGGCACGGACGCACGCGCGCGAACACGCGCAAAACACACACACGCACGCACACACGCACACACGCGCACGCGCACGCGCACACACACATGCACACACATACTCTACCTGTAGATAATACAGTGCAACATCTCTAAACCGGACACGCTGGGGTGTCCGGTTTATAGAGATTGCACTGTATTATATACTAGTCCTGCAGAACTACCACGGAACCCGGACTTGGCGTATATACAAGTTTTTGTTGGTGATTTTGCATCTTCATGACCTATATTATTGGAATCCGACGGGTGAAACTCTGTTACCCTTGAGCATTTTTCATAATCCAAGATGGCGTCCAAAATGGCCACCCAAAATAACAAAACCAGGTGTTTGAGTCTATATTATATATATTATATATTGCTTGTGGACGTTAGACATAAGTTTTATAATACAAATCGACGTTCAAAATGGCCGCCAATACCCTGCATCAGTTCTCACAATGGCGTTAACAAGATTTAATCTGCGTTGCAAATTCAATGCACAATCGATATTGTGTTTCATTTTGTGTTTCGTATAATGCATTTACTTATAAATTACTTACCCATATGCTGATTAAGTGGTGCTCAAGATGGCGGCCACATTAATATGTGCATGCATATGTGAGTAATGTATATTTAGCTCTCTCAAACACATAAAGCAATTGGTGCTTTAATCTGTGCCTGTGGCAGTATGTGGGATAGTATGGTGGTCGCCAGACCGGACAAGTGGGTTTCTGCCGGGTACTCCGGTTTCCTCCCACATTAAGGATCACCATATCTCTTTCGACGAAAGCCTTTGTATAAGTGCTCTCGTGTGTTTGTAAGCGTTATACAATGAAGCTTAAATAGGAGTTTGATGTTATTGCATGTGCATACACTAGGTTTTTGACATTTGATAGCTGGAACTCTATAATCCTTTATATTTGTTTAAGATGGCGCCCATATGTGTGCCACAAATAATACTACTAAGATAATATACGTTGCTATTAATCGAGATGGGCACCATAGCTTGTAGAATATAGTGTGGAGTTTTTCAGTATCGTCTCATGGGAAGTTCAGTATGTTCGCTTGTCTACAATTCATACAGCATTTCGCTTAATTGTGCGTTCTGCAAATGGTATCCAAGATGACCAGCACGCAGTTGACATTATCAATATGTAACTATGATAACATATGTACACTATCATATTTGCTTGCTGAATTACCTTGTTGTAGTGGGAACTTGTTTTCCTCAAGTGATATTCAGGATAGCGGAAGAGCTATATAATACACGACCACATGCATATTGATTGAGCAATTAGTCACATATATGCTTCCTATGGAGGACAGTTAGTAACTGAAAATAACATATTCACTCGAGTAGTTTACCAAACATGCATTGTATAGGACCGGTTGCCCTATCCGAATCAATGACCAGTGTACCATTAATAGATCAGACTCAATACAATGTCACAGCATTGATTAAGGTTAAGCTATTATTGATCAAGAGCAGCATGCATACTTTTTCATAAATGACGGATACGTATGTAACTTAATCTCAAACGCTGCTATGTGGCTTTCAACATATCCAAAATATAAGCCCATGGGCTTGTATCAATGGGAAATCTATGACAGCGTTATAATGTATATATGAGCACATAAATTACTACGTAAAGTGTAGTTATAAGAGCCACTAAATTATGTCTGTGTATATAAGGATCGAATAAGAAATGGCGGCGGATCGAGGCGGAGTCGAAAATGAAAAGTTTTGAAATCACCTCAGAAACACATCCACATGAACTGCAAATGATCTAACTAAGAAAACAAAAGTTTGATTTTGAAAATCGGTCCAGAAATTGCCAAGTTATTAACGACTTTCTACTGGCATATGTCGGGATGACGTCACGTATATATGTAACGTCATGACGTCATGCCGTTTGGCGCCATATTTCTATGACGTTAAACAAGTACCAATACTCTTAAAAAAACTAAATTATAATGCACCGAAAATAGAAAGCACGCATCTGATTGGTCAATTGAAATCAGAGCCTATAAAATATGAAAAATCACAGCATATAAAATCTCCGTTTTACCAGTCTGTGTTTTACAACTTGACCGATTTATGTAACCCTACGCGCTTTTGTAAACAATGGCCAGCGGCGGGGCTTGCAATTATTTCCAAATTAATTTCGGTACATTTTCGGTTATCCATTCTGCCATTTCTTCTGTATTTTGGGCGGGTGGGGTAATATTTTTAGGAATTGGTTGAAGGGCCACCACACTGAAGTCACGTGCATTATAATGGGGATAACCATGCTTTGTTTTTCGATTTGGAGCGGTATGTGTGAGGTTTTATGGTCTGTGAATCAGTTTTACGGCGACGCGTTAGCGGAGCCGCAAAACTGTTTCACAGACCATAAAACCTCTCACCCTACATGTAAGCATCATGTTCCCATATTATTGTATATGTTTACTCTTGACTTTGAAATTCACTAAGCAATGCTAATTGATGAATGTAAAGTTTGCACGACAGTCGAATTTGCAGGACAGTTGCTGATGCTTATATTTATATATTATTACATATTTCGGAATAGCGGGAACCTCACACAAGAGCTATTAATATCGGTTTGAACAATACGTATATGAGTTCGGTTCATTCGATACATTGCATGTATCACCCTTTGAAAGTATTGCTACCATAACCGCAACGGTAAACTGTACATACATTATAATAAAAAGAAACAATTAACCAAACGCCATTTACGGCATTAACATCCGACAGTTCATGCTGTCATACCGATATATGTGAAAAGTGTACTACATTCTGTTCTTCATCGCTCTGGGTACCACTTTGCACTAGGTAGAATCGCACGTGCTGAGCTAGACACCACGATGCATACTTGTCTTAAATTGTGATTATAGCATTGATACATTTCAACACGAATAGTTGGACCAATGGACCCACATGTAGTCGATTGGAACCGCTATATCCAAAGAAGACTGGAGAGCCCGCGTAAATCGTAATATAAGATCATATAAGACAGGCAAGCGTACAGTGGTAAACACAGAGCCTTCAACCGTCACCGAGGTGCACTCTATAACCAGCGGATTCCGGCCCTCAAATATACTAAGAGCCCCAGAAATAGTTAACATGTCATAGAATACAAACAGCCATACAGCCCCCACCCTCCAACTAATATATATTTATATACAATGTATAATATTGGCGGCCATTTTGAATGTCATTTAAATATATAAATACAATGCATATTGCACTGTAAACTAGGAGATGAGTAACCCGCACATGTATGTCGCTCTGCAATCATGAACAGACATTACCAACAGTGATAAGTGACAGTGCAACCCATCCTAACTAACCACGGATGGTGTACATGGTATCCAGATTTAGAGATGTTCCACTCTATATTGGTACGGGGTTATTATGGTTCAGCAATGTACATGTTTGAAATATCTAAATCATCCATATATTGTGGGCTGACATACACGCACACATACATGCGACACAGTGGAACGTCTCTAAACCGGACACCCTGGGTGGTCCCAGGGTGTCCGGTTTAGAGACGCTCCACTGTTTGTCAGGCATACAACCACTCTGAGACATGTTATCGTGCTTTGTGATCATGAACAGACATTATTATTGGCGGTATAGGACAGGAAAAACCATCAAAATTGTCTCACAGTGGCTCCCTTAGGTGGCTGGCGTAGAGAGATTCTGCCTGTAATATTTAGGTGACCGATGTAGAGAGGTTCTACGTGCAATATTTAGATGGTCGGTGTAGAGAGGTTTAGTGTGTACTATTTATGTATCCTGTGTAAAGAGTTTCTACGTATAATATTTAGGAGGCCGGTGTAGAGAGATTTTCTGTGAAATATTTAGGTGGCCGGTGTAGTGATGTAGAGAGGTTTTACGTGCAATATTTAAAGGCACCGTGCCTCCGGTATGCACATGTAATGATGAAATTGATTAGTAAAAATATATTAATCATGGATTTGCCTCATATTTCTGAGGATGGGTTGTGGCCTAGGCACCTGACTTCCAATCCGGATGTTATGGGTTCAAACCTAGCCTAGGGCATCGAAAAATACTTTCATGGTATTTCCACCCCACTGGTCTGTCGCGGGATGAGACTTTAAACTGTGGTTCCATCTCAATATGACCTTAGCTGTTGCTGGGACGTTAAACCCATTCACTTTTTTTTCATATTTCTGAAACCCGTTGTGCATAATAGTCTCCGGATAACAGTATGAGTAGTACATGAAATAAATGTTTATAATACTGACAACTAACCAGCACACGCTAGTTTTATACGACCGTTTGAAAGCGGGACGTAGTATGTTATGCTGTTGTCCGTCCGTCCGTAAACTGCAGTTTTGTACATGGAACTAGTCCTGCAGATTTCAACAGACGAAGTCCATACTTCCAATACATGACTACTACTCACGCAGCGTGTGACGCAAAACTGTTCCTCCCACTTCCACTCCTTATGGAATTATCTCCCTTTCTGGAACTCCGAAAGTCCCATGTTGGCTTGTACGAAGAGCATGTCCTACATCTTTTCACCGATCCAGTTCATACTTTGCATACCTGACCACCATGAAGTGCTGCAGTGCGTATCACAAAGTTTGTTTACTAGCACAGTAATACCGGGAATGCATAGCGCAAAACATCAACTAATTGTTTACGTGCACTACACACTGTAAATACTCGTATGTGTTCAGGAAAGGAGATAGCATGTGAAGGGTACTTTTACCCAAGATGCCTGATCATGTGGTTACAACAACACCAACAAAAGGTAGGAGTGTTGAAAGCTCGCCCACTTCAAAGTAAGTATTATTTGATATTTTCCTAAATGTGCAACGGATTTTGATGAAATATGGCACAGCAATCGCGTCTTTATGAGCTGCATTTGGTGGTCCCGAGAATTCGGCACATACTTCTGTCGTTTTTGCGAATAATAGATTTCGATTATTCGCAAAAAACGACAGAAGTTTGGCCAGAGTACAAAGACCACCAAAATGCAGCTTAACAAGACGCGTTTGATGCGTCATATTTCATCAAAATCCGTTACATAATAAGGACAAAATAAAAGAATACGTACTGTGAATCGGAGGAGTTTCTGGAAGTTTCAGTACTAGTTGTTGTTGTTGTAACCACGTGCTCATACACCTTGTTACCGATAGTGTTTTAAAACATGTAAATGATGTACTAGTATGTCTGTGTGGCAATTTTATTATCCATATTTGAGTTATGAATTTTGTTTTATAAACCCGATTACGTGTATGTACACATTGATTTTGTGAGATCACATATTTGTCTTCTAAAATGCATGATTTAGTTGCGTCAATATTTGAATATCAAACATAAACGGCTTGTGTTTCTTTATCAGAATTGCATATATTATTCTCCAGAAATGTATTTGTATAGGCAATTACATTGATTGTTTCAAAATAATAGCTATTAATTAACACCTGATTAATTAAAATTAAGTAAATGTTCAGTTTTAATTTTGGGATTTGACGCACATCCGTGCAGGTGAATTATGGGATTCGATTCTGTTAACCCGGCCTAAAATGACCGGAGCTGTCGTCAGGCCGTTAAACGCCATTAAACATTAAAGGTACATGTCCACTCAGTAGGCAGAACATGTTCTTTATAGGAATTAAATAAGTGTATAATTGTGTCACTATTCCACCAGTTCTCAAAATTACGAGTGCCCGCTATACAGATATAATCATTTAGTAATATTTAATAATGTACCTTTAACCCTTTCAATACCACATGCCTGTATAGTGGTATTGGCAAATGGTGTAGATCTAGATGAGCCTGTCTCGTGACGAGCCGTCCCATCAGGATCTGCACATTTTTTGCAAGTAATTTTATAATGTTTGAGAACAAAACACCCCCTTTTCATAAATGGACTAGTCTGGAAATCATTTTGTGACGGGATTCATCCTTAACAGAATCCCGAACGGAGACCTGGTTTGGCCCTCAGGTACGTGTTTGGAATTCTTGTATGTGAGGGTTAAATCTGGTTACACCCCTTCACTTTTTGGACCTACGAACATGTGCGTAATCTGGTGAAAACTATTTAGAAAATGTACAATATTTTCCGTAAATAACGTCGAATGTTGACGAAATGCTCTTAGCAAAATTTGCTGTGAAAATGTCTTCTTTCGAAGTCATTTACAAAAAATATCAAAGTTTCTGTAAATATATTTCATGTAAAATCGCACATGTTCTTAGGTACACACTCGCATGGTTTGTCTTATTGGTCTGTGTGAAGGTTGCAGGCCCGTACGCAGGATTTTCTATTGGGGGGTGCGTCAGGGGGGTGCGTCAGGGGCGAGCCCCATGTAGTGGCGCGAGTACGCTAGGGGGTACCCCCCTAGCGTACTGGCGCCACTACATGGGGCTCGCCCCTGACGCACCCCCCTGACATTTTTTAAACCTAGATGGCCTGAAATGCACTCTCCTGCATTTTATGTCATTTACATTCGGATTTCAACGGTGGCATTTTCATGCAAATTACCTGTATATTAATGCATTTCAAGATTTGTTGAGATTACTGTTTGAAAAATAGCTGACCTCGGCGAATTTAGGGGGTGAATACGCACACGTCGCACGCGCCCCCCCCCCCCCCCCCCCCCCCCCACCCCCCCCCCCCCCCCCCCCCCCCCCACCCCCCCCCCCCCCCCCCCCCCCCCCCCCCCCCCCCCCCCCACCCCCCCCCCCCCCCCCCCCCCCCCCCCCCCCTGCGTACGGGCCTGGGTTGGAGGTTGTAGTGTGCTTACTGCAGCCTGGAAATAGGATATACTTAGTTACAATAATTCTGACTCGAAATAAAATTCTATAAAACATGTATGTATATGTAGTTTGTTATAATACCTACCAACTCCACCCAACCGTCCCTCATCCCACCGTCCCGTCATGCATAGACCACGGGTGTTTGAACAGAGATGGTCATTATGTTGGTGTCATATGGGTATTTTGGTGGATTGTGGGTAGATTTGGGTTGATTTCGTTGGTTTTTGGTTATTTACATAGTTTTGTGCAACTACTAATGCTCAATCATTACACACGACGGAAATCGTCAATTATCTACACATTCACCGTTCCGAACTTTCGGATCCCTGGTTTACTGTGACAATACCCACAAAGGAACATGTATTACCATACTTATGCGTGTACTAACTCGCGGGAGGTGACGTAACTTGTATGTTGGTAACACGGCACCCAAACCACTAGATATACCGAAATAACCCATAAAACACCGAAATATGAACCCGTTCTTCAAGAACCTGTGGCTGAGAAATGGGCGTATGAGACTTGAGACCAGTGTATCTCCTGAACGAATAACACACCCCTCTAGCCTGAAAGCGCTCTGTAATACTTGTTGGAAGCATGCCGGGTGTTTCATTGATGAAATTGCGAACATTGCAGATCCTAATCAGACTGTGCGGATGCACAGGCTGATCTGGATTTACAGTGGTCGCACAATCCATAATCCTTCATTTCTCCAGTCACAGCCACGTATCTGATACATTTAAATGGGGCTACAATGGGCAACAACACACGTGTATGCTACTGGAATTCACTCCTGTGATATGGTACCTAGCACCAGATCAGGATGTTTTATTTAAGTGCTGAAAGTTTAGACTGCAATTACATTGTATAGTGCTGGATGTACAATACTCCACCCATACATACGCATTCCCGCCTGTATGTACATGGCATAGCTGTTGAACGGACATTAAACTTCAACTAATCAATCAGCTAGCCAGCCAGCCAACCAGCCAGCCAGCCAGCCAGCCAAACGATCAAACAACCAACATACCAATCAATCAATCAACCAACCAACCACAACCAACCAGTCAACCAACCACACACAATCAACCAACTAATTAACCACAATCAATCAATCAATCAATCAATCGATCAATCAATCAATCAATCACCAACCCAGTAATCCCCATTTGGCATGGCAGGTCACCTATACAGTGGAACCTCCCTAAACCGGACACAGAGAAAGGTTACTTACGCTACTTTCGATAGGTTTTATTGACATTTATCTCCGATGATAATGTCTGTTCATGGTCACAAAGCAATCACGCGAAGTGAAGTAGTCATCTGCCTGTTGTACAGTGGAACATCTCTAAATCGGACACCATGGGGAACTACCAGGGTGTCCGGTTTAGAGATGTCCCACTGTATATGCGAACTGTTTGTTTGTAAAGTATGTGAGGGCCGAGATCGGACACGAGACCGATTCCGAGGTCCATCTAGATAAACTTTTATCAAACCTTACTGTGTACCAAAGTGGAAACATGGGGCTGATGGATTATGAGACCAGTGTAGTCTCAGATCGGCCTGCGGAGTCTGATGAGGCCAATACTTTTCGTCATAC
This sequence comes from Conchocele bisecta, assembly GCA_029237695.1. NCBI lineage: Eukaryota > Metazoa > Mollusca > Bivalvia > Lucinida > Thyasiridae > Conchocele > Conchocele bisecta. The sequence continues at coordinate 9,856,602 of CM055277.1, forward strand.
CATCTATGAAACACCCGACATGTTATTAACGAGCAATACAGCTCGTTATCAGGCTACATGAATATGTTATTCGATCAGGCGCTACAGTGGTCACACATTCCATAAGCCCCATTCTCCAGTCACAGCCACTACTCATGCTTTGTATATACATGTGCACTACAGCATGGTCCGATGAAACTGCCTGTTCGTGATCGCATATCACACAACTATGGTTCGGAATAATCAAATGCTTGATTTACAGTGAAACCTCGCTAAACCGGACACCCTGGGAACTTCCCAGGGTGTCCGGTTTAGCGAGGTTTCACCAGAAACATTACATCAGGGTCCGATGTTTAAGGAACATCCCGGTCTCTGATAGAAGGTGCCTTAGTCCATATTTCTCCCGGATTTCGTCCCAATATTGGGTCCTGAATGAGAAAACCGTCAGTGTGACCAGTGTAGATCCTGATCATCATTTGTAATCATTATTTGTGTCTGTTGATATCAAGTTTGTCAGGCAAGGCTCGGAAACGCGTAGGAATAACGAAGCTTGCCGCGGTGTTCCTACCGTTTCCGATCCGAGCCTGATAAACCTGATATCAACAGACACTATGCTGGTATTATATTTATCAGGTAAGGTTTAATGCTAGCCGATGATCAAATGTAAAATATATTTCGTTGAAAAGAACGCACATTTGTTTGCGTCGTGTCATTGTACGTACGGGGCGCCAAGTGGGACATGGCTCAATTTTGTCAACAAAATTCATTTTTGTGCCACAAAATTCAATTCTGTGTCACAAAATTCACTTTTGTGTCACAGAATTCAATTCTGTGTCACAAAATTCAATTCTGTCCACAAAATTCAATTCTGTGTCACAAAATTCAATTCTGTGCCACAGAATTCAATTCTGTGTCACAAAATTCAATTCTGTCAATTCTGCACACGCATGTAAGAAGGACTACCATTGGTCAGAAACTGCACTGGAGAAATGGGTCACGGTCGCCGATCTACACATTCAATGTCGATGATTTATTTCTCATTCTGCCGATGATTCATTTCTCATTCTGCCATTTTGCTTCAACTATCTCCAAACAGTCAAACGTTGACAAACCCATTCGTATTTAAACTCATTTGCGTTATAATTGTACACATAATTCATGTACATGTAGATCTCCCGCGAGTACTGACGTCATTTAGTGTGTATCGCAAGGTACATTTGCCCCAGTTAAATCAATAATACACGCGCTGTGGCCTGTGTTCTGACTGCTGTCTGTGTTTATAAACAGAATGTGTGTATTGGGCCATTTGAGGAAACCATTTGTAGTATTTGTGTAGATACCATGGATACATGTACTAAGATGGTGTATACTGTAAATAATGCATGTAGACACATATTTGCGAACACGTAACTTCGTAACTAGTAGACACAGATCCAATACCATTTGTTTCACAAGGTTAGATCTACTGTTAGAATACGACGTCATCTAATGTCATTTTCGAGCATAAAACGTTACCTGATAAATAGAATACCAGGCTAGTGTATTTTAATATCAAGTTTATCAGGCTCGGCTCGGAAACGGTAGGAATTCCTCGGCAAGCCTCGGAATTCCTACGCGTTTCCTAGCCTTGCCTGATAAACTTGATATCAAAATACACTAGCCTGGTATTCTCTATATATGGGCATGCTCTCAGGTCTAGCTATATCCCGGCTACTTTATGTTTGACCCTGTTTACATAATTGAGGGAAAATTCTGAATATTTTTCTTATTTCTCCTTCAAAGTATATATGCTTATATGGTGTGACCACTCATTTGTAATCATATATAACCAAAATAACTGTCCATAAAGAAGTATAATATTGATATATTGGGTTATATTTTCGCATGGAAATATTTAAACCTGCAAGTGTACTCCACCATCTAGTAAAATGGACTAAGACCGATCTCAACCAATCAACGTAGAGATGACATACGCAACTAATTTTTGTGGACAAAAATGAATTCTGTCTTCACAAAATTGAATTTTGTGACACAGAATTGAATTTTGTGACACAGAATTGACAGAATTGAATTTTGTGACACAGAATTGAATTTTGTGACACAGAATTGAATTTTGTGATTTTTAGTGTTACAAAACTCAATTTTGTACACATAATTAACCTGTCAGGACAGGTTAATTATGTGTACAAAATTGAGTTTTGTAACACTAAAAAAACCCTGACAGGTTAATTATGTGTACAAAATTGAGTTTTGTAACAACTAAAAATCACAAAATTCAATTCTGTGTCACCAAAATTCAATTCTGTCAATTCTGTGTCACAAAATTCAATTTCTGTGTCACAAAAAATTCAATTCTGTGTCACAAAATTCAATTCTGCATACGTTTCGTATACAAAAATTCATTGTTTTTGTTATAAAGGATTCAATTTTGTAAGACAGAATTGAGTTTTGTGAAGAAAATTCAGTTTTTGTGGGACAGAATTCATTTTTGTCCACAAAAATTAGTTTGCGTAGGATAGTCTATGTCATCTCTACGTTGATTGGTTGAGATCGGTCTTAGTCCATTTTACTAGATGGTGGAGTACACTTGCAGGTTTAAATATTTCAATGCGAAAATATAACCCAATATATCAATATTATACTTCTTTATGGACAGTTATTTTGGTTATATTATGATTACAAATGAGTGGTCACACCATATAAGCATATATACTTTGAAGGAGAAATAAGAAAAATATTCAGAATTTTCCCTCAATTATGTAAACAGGGTCAAACATAAAGTAGCCGGTACATAGCTAGACCTGAGAGCATGCCCATATATAGAGAATACCAGGCTAGTGTATTTAGATATCAAGTTTATCAGGCAAGGCTAGGAAACGCGTAGGAATGCCGAGGCTTGCCGAGGAATTCCTACAGTTTCCGAGCCGAGCCTGATAAACTTGATATTAAAATACACTAGCCTGGTATTCTATTTATCAGGTAACGTTTTATGCTTGAAAATGACATTAGATGACGTCGTATTCTAACAGTAGATCTAACCTTGTGAAACAAATGGTATTGGATCTGTGTCTAATAGTTGCGAAGTTACGTGTTCGCAAATATGTGTCTACATGCATTATTTACAGTATACACCATCTTAGTATCCATGGTATCTACACAAATACTACAAATGGTTTCCTCAAATGGCCCAATACACACATTCTGTTTATAAACACAGACAGCAGTTAGAACACACGCCACAGCGCGTGTATTATTGATTTAACTGGGGCAGATGTACCTTGCGATACACTGTAAATGACATCAGTACTCGCGGGAGATCTACATGTACATGAATTATGTGTACAATTATAACGCAAATGTATGGAACGCCAAATCTACATAAACTCAAATATATATTGCTATCAACAAATATTTGGAGCTAGCAATAAATATTTGGAGAGCTCTCGAAATCAATTAATGATATCTCGAAATCAATTAATGATATCTCGAAATCATTTGGAGAGCTCTCGAAATCATTTGGAGCGAGCAATATAACATTTGATTTGGAGAGCTCTCTAAATCATTTGGAGCTATCTCTAAATCATTTGGAGAGCTCTCGAAATCATTTGGAGAGCTCTCGAAATCAATTAATGATATCTCGAAATCATTTAGAGAGCTCTCGAAATCATTTGTAGAGAGCATTATATAACTTGATTTCGAGAGCTCTCCAAATCAAAGCTATATAATGCTCGCTACAAATGATTTCGAGAGCTCTCTAAATGATTTCGAGATATCATTAATTGATTTCGAGAGCTCTCCAAATGATTTCGAGAGCTCTCCAAATCATTTAGAGATAGCTCCAAATGATTTAGAGAGCTCTCCAAATCAAGTTATATAATGCTAGCTACAAAAGATTTCGAGAGCTCTCTAAATGATTTCGAGATATCATTAATTGATTTCGAGAGCTCTCCAAATGATTTCGAGAGCTCTTCAAATGATTTAGAGATAGCTCCAAATGATTTAGAGAGCTCTCCAAATCAAAGTTATATAATGCTCGCTACAAATGATTTCGAGAGCTCTTTAAATGATTTCGAGATATCATTAATTGATTTCGAGAGCTCTCCAAATGATTTAGAGAGCTCTCCAAATCAAATGTTATATAATGCTCGCTCCAAATGATTTCAAGAGCTCTCCAAATGATTTTGAGATATCATTAATTGATTTCGAGAGCTCTCCAAATGATTTCGAGAGCTCTCCAAATATTTATTGCTCGCTCCAAATATTTGTTGCTAGCAATATATATTTGAGTTTATGTAGATTTGGCGTTCCATACAAATGAGTTTAAATACGAATGGGTTTGTCAACGTTTGACTGTTTGGAGATAGTGTAGATGTGTAGATCGGCGACCGTGACCCATTTCTCCAGTGCAGTTTCTGACCAATGGTAGTCCTTCTTACATGCGTGTGCAGAATTGACAGAATTGAATTTTGTGACACAGACACAAAATTGAGCCATGTCCCACTTGGCGCCCCGTACATTGCACTGCATGACTTACTTCAGTAATGTCATGTGACGCCGCTCGACCAATGCAACGTCAGTTTTCAATCCGTTGAAACCCGGATATTTGTATCAGGTCAAAGCTTGATACGACATTATGTTATCAGTCAGTAGGTATTCGGCGAATACAAAGCTCAATAGCTGATAAATACGCATATAAGTGTAATGACGCAATGTAAACAAGACTGCGTTCTTTCAACGAAAACCAGTCATATTTGCTCATTCTCTGTTGCATAAAACGTTACCTGATAAGTTGAATGAAAAGGCAAGTGTCGTTTGATATCAAGATTATCAGGCTTTTCTCAGAAACGTTAGTAATGCCTTGGCTAGCCTCTGAATTCCTACGCGTTTCCTAGCCTTGCCTGATAAACTTGATATCAAGACACTGGCCTGAGAATCGGGGACATAAACGAAGCCAAATTAACTGACTAGCGTAGCGACCGGTGTATGAGATTGCGCGGACGTGACAGCTGATCTGGGTCTACGCCAGTCACACACGTCGTACGGTCCATTTTCTCAGCTGGTAGATATCAGTAGATATCAAGCCGCGCTTGTGCCCGCCCTCAAATTATAGTATCAACTATCTAACCACGCACTAGATGTATCATACAATAATAACATATCGATAACTATAAGGTGGGAAACGAAAATCGTCGTCTCCTATTTAACCTAATTCCTAACAGAACACATGTTTGGAAACGCACGAGAATCGTCTCCATTGGAGACGATTCTCGTGCGCTGTCAAAAATGTGTTCATCGAGAAAAGTGGCAAAATGAAAATAATCTAGAGTTGTAAGGTTTAAACATCGGAATGGCGAGTGTTGATGGATCAAGATTACCAGGGAGTATGGCGAACGATAATTCCGAGTTGGTCTGCGACCCGTGTAAACACATGGGGTCAGTAACACACGCCAGCGCTTTCTGTGGACAATGCGAGGAATATATGTGCCCGTCTTGTGTCGCAGTGCACCGTGGTTTGAAACTTACACGCGGTCACGACGTGCAATCGATTGCCGGAAGCGAGTCGGTGTCTTGTGGAATATCCGGCGCGAGTAAACTGTCCCTGGTATTCTGTGACGAACATACGGCTGAAGCGATATACTGGTTTTGTGAGAACCACGATGCAATGTTTTGCGAGACATGCAAACTTATCAAACATAGAAAATGCAAAGTAACTCCCATTTCTGAAATAGACATGTCTGCCCGCGGACACCGGTTACTGGATGTTGCCGGGTCACTGGTTGAATTGAAAACTAGAATCGGAAACTTGAAGGCTGCGCGAGAGAAGAGTATAGAAGATTTGGAGACTTTGAGAAAGTCCCTAGAAGATGAGATACATAGTTTTAAGACTGAACTAATTGATTTTGTGAAATGGATGGAAGGAGAAATGATCGCAGAACTTAACAAAGCTGTTGGAGTTGAGCGGGATGTTATTATGGACCACATGTCGACCATCGAACGGCTAAATCCCCATGTAGACACATGTGTGAGGACTGCAGACGAAGCTAAGACAGTGGCAGATCACGTGACTAGTGTGATTGCCGAGCATAAATTGTCTGCTACCCTGAAAACTGTTGAACCGACCGTGTCTGATCTGGAACATGCAATGTATGACGTCAACGTGTCATTTCAGCCGTCACGTCGACTGACTGACGTCATCTCTGGTAGTAACGCGTTAGGTAAATTGGATATTACTCGCGCAAAGACAACGCGTGAAGTTCCGTCTATGTCCGTCCCTTGCCCGGTGTGTCCAATGGCGAACCGAAAGTCCTGGCTAGATATGGAAGTCGAGTCGTCTGCCGAGATTAACGTTTCATTTAATTGTATCACCGGCTCCGCAGTATTGTCCGATGGACAGGCTATATTAGTTAACCGTTCAAATCAGGTGATTCTCCTCGATAAAATGTTGTCCCTGAAATCAACACTGAGTTTACCAAATCAGCCCTGGGACGTGGCCGCCGACGGCACCGACGACGTCATAGTGGCGATGCCGCGTAGTAAGAAGCTGCAGTGGATCGGCGTGGGCAGCACACTCCGGGCGGGCCGCATCATCAAGACCCATCTGAAGTGCTACGGTGTGGCTGTCCACGCCGGGGATATTTACACCAGCGTGTGTAGGTATGGCGGAGGCGGTGGCCACGTCCTGGTGCTAGATAGACGCGGGGCGGTGATACGGCGGGTTGGGCTGGACGCTGGTGGTGAAGGCATGTTCTCATGGCCATGCCACATTACTGTGAACCCGCGAGGCTCTGTTTATGTATCCGTCTATGGTCAGAATCGTATAACGTGTTTTACTGCTACTGGGGATGTCATGTACGACGTTAGGCATAACGAGATACGTCATCCACGCGGCATGTCACTCGACGAGAACGACAACCTATTGGTTTGTTGCGTACATACCAATAACATTCACGTCATCAAGAAGGATGGAAGTTACCACAGGGTGTTCGCGTCGTCCACTGATGGCTTGGTGAAACCGTACTCCGTATCGTACAGACGTTGTGACCAGAAGCTTATTGTGACAATGTCCAACACCCCCGGCTGTGTGGCATACACATTAAAATAAAGTGTGCATGTATATGCATATGTATATATAGCTAACGAATTAAAATGTGGAGTACATGTATCTAAATCACGTACAATTTAGATACGTACGCACACTTTGTGATCACGAACCTACATTATTATTGGTGGTATAGGACAGGAAAACCCATCAAAATGATCTCACAGTGGCTGGCTCCTTCGGTGGCCGGTGTAGAGAGGTTTTCAGTGTAATATTTAGGCCACCGATGTAGAGAGGTTTTATGTGTAATATTTAGGTGGCCGATGTAGAGAGCTTTTATGTGTAATGTTTAGGTGGCCGGTGTAGAGAGGTTTTATGTGTAATATTTAGGTGGCCAGTGTAGAGAGATTTTATGTGTAATATTTAAGTGGCCGGTGTAGAGAAATTTATGTGTAATATTTAGGTGGCCGGTGTAGAGAGGTTTTATGTGTAATATTTAGGTGGCCGGTGTAGAGAGGTTTTATGTTTAATATTTAGGTACCAACCAACCACAGCTTTGTGACCATGAACAGACATCATCGGAGATAAATGTCAATACAACCTATCAAAGGTAGCGTAAGTAACCTTTCTCTGTGTCCGGTTTGAGGATGTTCCACTGTATAGGTGACCTGCCATGCCAAATGGGGATTACTGGCTTGGTGATTGATTGGTTGGTTGATTGAGTGATCGGTTGATTGATTGCGGTTAATTAGTTTGTTGATTGAGTGTGGTTGGTTGACTGGTTGATTGTGTGTGGTTGGTTAATTGATTGTGGTTGGTTGGTTGATCGGTAGATTGATTGTGGTTAGTAATTAGTTTGTTGAATGTGTTGACTGGTTGGTAATAGCATGTGAAGGGGACTTTTGCCCAAGGTTCATGATCACGTGGTTACAACAACAACACCAATAAGTGGGAGGGTTGAAAGCCCGCCCATTTGAAAGTTAGTATTATTTGATATTTTCCTAAATATGCAACGGATTTTGATGAAATATGGCACATCAAACGCGTCTTCGTGAGCTGCATTTGGTGGTCCCAGGAATTTGGTGCATACCTATGTCGTGTTTGCGAAGACCGACACGGAAATCGATTCTTCGCAAAAACGACAGAAGTTTGGGCCAGAGTACAGAGACCACCAAATGCAGTTTAACAAGACACGTTTGATACGCCATATTTCATCAAAATCCGTTACTTAAGAAGGACAAAATAAAAGAATGCGTACTGTGAATCGGAGGCGGTTCTGTAAGTTTCAGTACTTGTTGTTGTTGTAAGCACGTGATCATACACCTTGTTACCGATAATGTTTTAAAACATGTAAATGATGTACTAGTATGTATGTGTGGCAATTTATTATCCATATTTGAGTTATGAAATTTGTTTCATAAACCCGACTACGTTTATGTACACATCACAACACGATTTTGATTTTATGAGATCACATATTTGTCTTCCAATATGCACGATTTAGTTTCGTCAATATTTGTAGATCAAACATAAACGGCTTGTGTTTCTTTATCAGATTTGCATATATTATTCTGCAGAAATGTATTTGTATATACAATTACATTGGTTGTGTATGTAATGTTTCAAAATCATAGCTCTTAATTAACACCTGATTAATTACAATTATGTAAATGTTCAGTTTTAATTTCGGGATTTGAAGCCCATCCGTGCAGGTTAATTATAGGATTAAACATTAAAGGTACAACATGTCCACTCAGTAGCCAGAAAATGTTCTTTATAAGAATTAAATAAGTGTATGATTGTGTCGCTATTCTACCAGTTCTCAAACTTACGAGTGCCCTCTATACAGATAAATTCATTTAGTAATATTTATTTTACTGATAGTGACTCGCGGTGGTATCAGGCTATTTTCATATGCAAAAGAGGCATATGAGAATATTTCTTTTAATTATTTATACTATTTAAATGCGTCACCTGAAAACATAATATTTTCGACAGATTATAAAATATGACCATTGCACACAACAACAAGTAAATACAGAGAATACATAGTAATGTCCGTTAACATTTTAAGGAAACACGGTTATCGCCCCTGATATCAGTGTGGAAATTTACGTCTGTTATAAAAATGAATAATAATGCCAATCAATACGTAGGGTAATGGTGAATAAATGTTTATTTTGACAGAAAATGTCATATCTACAGAATATATAAAACTATCTGTCTCCCTATGTTATAACCTACAAGTGGGCATGTAACAAGTTCAATACCACAGGCCTGTATAGTGATATTGGCAAATGGTGTAGATCCAGATGAGCCTGTCTCGTGAAAAGCCGTCCCATCAGTTTCTGCACATTTTTTGAAAATAATTTTGTGACGGGATTCATCCTTACCAGAATCCCGAACGGAGACCTGGTTTGGCCCTCAGGTACGTCTTTGGCATTCTTGTATGTGAGGGTTAAATCTGGTTATACCCCTTGTATGAGTAATACGATTATTCCTAATCCTATTACTTTTAGGGGAAGGGGTCAAGTGACGTTGGTGTGTTATGGACCTGGCACCAGGTCAGGTTATTCTAATTTCAGTACTGAATATATTATTTATTTCGATGTAAATAGTCCGTTCTGGTTATATACGGGATCGAACCCCGTTGGCCTGGCCTTAAATGACCATAGCTTTTGATAGGTCATTAAACACCAATACATCAAACAAACAAACATTTTGTGACGGTTGGATTGGTTACAAAATTAACATATCAAAATCCATTCCAGTTACTTAAGGGTGAAAGGGTCAAGCACAATATAAATGATGTTTGTCTATAAAATATTCTCTGGTGATGTTTGTTTTATTGTAAACAAAAAAAACACAAATTTTACTCTGATATTAAATATCTAGAAGGTCATCTTTTCAACCAACGGAAGTGGATAATTTACTTTGGGCCCGGTTATTTATTCAGTAATTGTAACGCGCACCATTGCCGTTGGTTGAAAAGATGGCGAATGTCTTACCTTGTATATTTTTAATATCAGAGTAAAATTGGGTATGATTTAAAGAGCATTTTGTCGCTTATACCACACAGTGCCTGTGGTAATGTATATGGTGTGAATGTGCGTCAGTGTGTTCTGTGAGCCACGTGAGTTTATACCTACGAGAGATGGTATGTGGCCTAGGGATTGGAACACCTGTGGGTTGTGGGTTCAAACCTCGCATTGGGCATAAAAAATACTTTCATAGTATTTCCATCCCATTGGTCTGTCGGATGAAACTGTGGTCCCGTCTCTATATGACCTTAGCTGTTGATGGGACGTTAAACACATTCACTTTCACTTTTTTTGTACCTACAAACATGTGCGAAATCTCGTGACAACTATTTACAAAATGTATATTATATTCCGTTAATGACGTCGAATGTTGATGAAATGTTCTTAGCAAATGCGGAACTAAATTCCGCATTTGCTATGAAAATGTCGTCAACTTTCGACGTCATTTATACAAAAATTCAAAGGTTATGTAAATATCTTTCATGAAAAATCGCACATGTTCTTAGGTACAATATGGTTTGTCTTATTGGTCTGTGTGAAGGCTGGCTGGAAATAGATATACTTAGTTACAATAATTCTGACTGAAACTAAAATTCTATAAAACATGTACAGGCCACACTCACTTACTCGAATTCGAAGGGAGATAAAAAAATACTTTGAGTTAACCGTAGTTTGACATATCCGTAGTACGCAACCTGTCGGACAAGAAACTATTTTATTGACAGTTAGAACCAAATGATTACTTGCTGATGTAGCCTTGAGTAGTAAATATGATTTATTTTAGCAATTAAATGTACATGGATACATGTTAAATGCTGTTTCTAAGACAAATCATATTTAAACACTTTCGGTTTGTTTACAAATACACATATGCATGTCTGTGTGTAATTAATAGATAACCCGGATGTGGCACACGTGACATGCGCATGTAGCGATATGTACATATTCAGTTCACCAATGAAGTAGATAATAACAAGAACATAATACTTTATGAATTATTTTAATAAATTATACACGGAAACAACACAAAACAACAAGAAATACTGATTTGTAACACTATTATAAATGATTATTTCTGACCAGACTTGATTGTACAAACTAATAATGTTTAGAACATAAAACTCGCCCATTCAATGTTTCGTCCCTATACTGATGCTGTCACATTCGGGAGATATATACACACGATCGAGTGTGAAATACTTCACTCATTTCTAATCGCGCAACTTGTGTTCACTTTAATTAACGTTCGAGTAAAAGCATTTAATGTCAGTCCAATTAAAATAGTTGCCATTTATTGCTCACCACTTAATGATCACCGACGGTCATTTCGGGAGTCCTGTTTAATCAGTGTCAACGCAAACACCTTTAACTACGGTCTGAATACCCGACTTTGATCAGGTAAACTGCAGCAGGTGACAAACTTCTACTTACCTCGGCAAATTGACATTTCGACTTAACGAGTGTGAAATACAGTAGATTTACGTTTTCGGGACCTAAATATACCTTCGAATAAACGGAAAATTTGAGTTATCGAAATTTGACTTAACCGAACTTAGTTATATGGAAAATAATAGGATTTCAATTGTCACGGGGGTGGAGTTCATTATCCAGGCATATCCCGCGGTCATATGTTGTTTGAAGATTGTGTCAACATCCGCTGTACTTATCACAGCGATCAATTGCCCCACCAATGATCCCTGCCACCCGGGCACTGCGACTGAGAAGGTATGTTATAAGCTCAAACACAACACGGGCCTTATAGGGCTTTTGCGACCAGTATAGAATCATATCAGCCTGTGCATCCACACAGTCTGGTGAGGATCTGCCCTTTTCGCCATTCCATCAATGAAACACACTAACAAGCATATTTATACTACATGAGTATGATATTTGATTAGGACTTACACTGGTCACATATCACACAAACCCCATTTCTCCAGTCACATCCACATATATGACCAAGTTATGTTTAATCAACGAAACCCCAAGTCGGCAAAACAACAATTTTCTTCTGGAAAACATTTAGCGACAACATAGAAGCAGTCGAGCCCAGCGAGGTCCCGCGTATCGCCACTGACGTCATTCGCACGATGGAGACCACCTTCACCAGCACTAACCCGTCCATGATATAGACAAATTACTCAGCACAATGGATAACCCACCTTTAAACCTTCTTGAACTCCGGGGGCTTAATAAGACTCTGCAGACATTCGGGGGTGGGCAAACGAACAACCTCGCCAAAATCACGGCTTTGAGGGAACATCTCGCTCTGGAAAAATGAAAACTGGCCGAGGCCAGGGCAGCAGGTGATATCGAAGCTATCGAACAGATCACTGAAAGCATTCGAGTGATTGAGAATGAACTAGCAGCATTGGCTACCCTGGAGGCGCTCCGCACCACAGTTCCCGGCAGCAACATGGTAACCATAGGAAAACAATGACAATGAAAGAAAAACCTTCCACACAGGGACATCTAGTTGCCAACTCGCCAGCTAGCCAAACATAATATTACAGCACTCACCCTCCACCAACACAGACCCAACATTTAGCCCCTAAACAAAACCGTATCACCTAAAAAGGGGGAAATTAAAATCGAACCACACCCCACACATGCAACAAACCCACAGGAAAAAAAACAACAACATATAAACTTTAGGAACAAAACAAACACCACAAATCGATGCGTGGTCCACCGTTGTCCATGCTTGGCCGCCGAATTCAGACACATAGTGCGCTCCTAGCTGGAGTGGGAACAATGGTGGGCGGTGGAGTCACACAGCGGGCATTGACTCGAATACGCGCATAATTTTGACACTTCGTGAAATGTACGATACGGAAATCATCTGACAATACATTTAAATAATATTAATACACCAAATTGCATTCATATTTTATAGGCAACTACTTTCCTTACTAGTTATTTCTAAACATGTCTTTGTGAAAAAGCGTGCATAACTCTTTTAGTTTATCACCGTCGCCATTTTCTTTCCGAGGTCAATATCGGAAATCTGCAAAGTAACCGACCAATGAAATCGATTGACGTATTTGGGGGTTTCCCGCTCAAGTGTCAGAGAGTCTGGTAGCCAGGAGTATGGAACGTTCCATGCAGGAGCTTAACTTTATTTTGGAATAACATAATTTTTTTATTGGCGATTTTGATTGCCCAGATAATCAACATAAGAATCCGACTGATGGCACTATGTCATCTTTGATCGTTTTGAGAAATTTGCATAAGTCCAAAATGGCCATCAAACAGTTATAGTGTGCCATATAGTTGTTTCCACATGAGGTATTAGCATGCCTTAACAACATAAAGTGGATTAACTTGACTTATCGAGATAAGTGATCAACATTAAATTTCAATTCAATTCACTGTTAAATGGTAAAAATCCAACATGGCCGCCAAACGTAACATGATATTTTGCATATGGCTGCTGTCACACTCCATATGAAAACAACATGTATACTAATCTTATATATATTGACATTATAAACACTAGAGAATAATAATGAAGTATATATTTGCACATGGGCGTCGGATCGTAGTAAATTGGAATAACAGTACTGAAGATATGTATACTATGAACGCTTTTACTAACTTAGGAATATAATTAAATAACTACCAATAACCTTATATTGAGCAAATTGCGTATTATTACTAAGAGTATAAGTAAACATATCTGCAATATTAGATAGTTATATACATGGCGGACGTATATATAAAGATACATTACATCGCAATGACAATCATATCGCGTAATGATTAAAATATTAAAAGGAAATAAATATATGGATAATTGAGGATCTCGATATACAGTATACATGGGCAACAACTATTCCCCAACAGTCACAACATAAACAAATACTAATATTGAAGTGCAGTACATGGAGACATGACAACAAGGATGCCGCTTTGTTATTTTCAAAACAGTCCAGTTGGGTGGTTGAACCTGGTTAACCACCACAGAAACTCTGCCGCAAATCTCGCCATCCTGCGTCAAAAAAGGACAGTGTTATACAAGGCAATGACGAATAAAAAAATATTAATAAATGTATAATGTACGAACAATATTTAATCACATACACACACATCAGTTTCAGTAAATTGAAAGCTAGTATTGTAAAACTATCAGAAAAAAAAGATATATTTATGATGACACAAAAACTTTAGCCACGCAAGAAGGAACGACAGTAATATTGTTCAGCATTTTCATATTTAGTCTATTAAATTGCGTATGCATCATATCCATATTATAGTACCTTGAATGTTGTAACGTTCTATATATGGTTGTGTACCACGTGTATTGCTGTATGCATGTACTATACTAGTTATTGTTACCGTGAGTATTTAGTAGTGGCACAACTAGATTGACTGTCCTATAATATCAATTACATGTGTATTAGTTGTGTCCTCCACATGGTATTTAATATATAGCATCTCCGTGTTCTTCTCGGAATTATTGTATTTGTGATTAAGGTTGATTTCTTAGTCCCACATTTATGTATATTGACGGCGTCATGTCTTATTAGTTTTTATGGCGCACCACGATAGTGGAAGGGGCATTTAGTGTTACCATTGTCTGTCCGTCCCGTCCCGTCCCGTCCGCCCTGTCCGTCTCTCGTCCGTCCGTCCGTCCGGGCTAACATTGGGGGTTTAGGGGCTCAGGGGAGGAGCCTAAGACAATAGAATACAATATATTTATTCCGTTAGCCCCTAAACCTATTGTAGTTTAGGGGCTATTCCTTTGATATTTTAAAGAAAAAATAGCACATAAGCCCAAAATGTCCGTCCGTCCGTCCGGGTCCGTTCCGTCCGTCCATCCATCCGTTCCGTCCGTCCGTCCGTCCGTCCGTCCGTCCGTCCGGGCCAACGGACTAACACAAAGTAATCCTTTGATTTATTCCGTAAGCTCATAAATTCTATGGATGTTTAGGGGCTTATTCTTTGATCTTCAAGCAATGGAAATACCCCATAAACCCAAAATGTTGGAACCGTCCGTCCGTCATCCGTCCGGACAAACGAGAGCTACATTGTGAGGTTAACCACAAAGTGATGGACTTGTTAAGAGATGCTTATTCCGTTTTTAACCCCGTTATGAATTGCTCTTGTGGGGTTATTTTTTATGTCTGATTGATCTTTACGGGGTCTGATTTAGGATAGGTTATGGTTAGGAACCACACAATGTACGCCCGTCCGTCCGTCCGTCCATCACCGACCTTGCGACTCGTAAAACGTTTAAACCTTATGATGAGTAGATGCGCAACGTTTATTTCAATATTTTATTCGACCCCCGTCATGGATTATCTCCCCCTTTTCGACTTAGAATTCGGTTAGTTGCATTGTGATTCGTAAATCAAACTTTTAAACCGTAATAGCTACATACCTGAAACTGGGTATGTAGCTTCCTTGTTCACCTATTGGATGTATGATCATTGTCTCAAGTAACACGGTTTTTTTGTTTGTTTTTTTTTATCTTATATTTAAGGGTAGGAATTGGCTCGAGGACCTTCCAAACCCGGGCATTTGAACCCAAAAGTGGCAGGCCAATGGCCGTTGGCCCGTTTGTTTCCGAATTTACTAATATCTGCCATGCAGTCGAAATATGTGCATTAAATGAAGGAGGCAATGAGGCGGTTAATTTAACCTAGCTAGTTCATTCTCCTATCGCACGAAGCCGGTATGTAAGACCGTGAAAAAGGCTGAGTGTGAGTGCATGTGATATATGGAGACTCAGCCGTAACAGTGTTATCCTATATAATGATGATATTTGACGATTGGTCAGGGCATAACATATCAGGCCGGGAATGATCGATATTTGGTTATGCAAAGTATGATGTAATATGTTTTCGGGCCCAGCTACTGTCGTTTCGCGGCTTATCGTTATATACGATTTGCTATTATTCGAGTTCAGGTGTGGCGTTTATCTGTTACTATTTGGTTATATGACAATGTGTTTCACATATTCTGAAGACGAAAGGAAAAGAGAAGATAATACACGGCGGTATAGCAATTGCCCATATATTAGTGAGTGGCCCATAACACACACGGTTTTTGTCACCCGATAGCTATATATATAACTATATGACGACACATTGCAGAATGGTCTCAGTTGCGGCTATGGTCGTTGCCACCCAGCATACTTTAGAAAAGGTAGCATACTGGTGCAGTCTGATATTGGTGAGATCTTAATGTTAGTTTGTTATTGGCACTATTGATTAATCAATGACTCATTGGCGGACAGTGTAAGCTCTGACCAGACTGCGCGAATGCGCAAGCTTATCTGGGCCTACACCGGGTGCGAATTCATTTGAACGGTTTTCTCAAGGAACGTCACGTACCTGTCGTTTTGTTGAAAATACGGCGTGTCTGCATGTACACTTAGAGGCGTATTCCTTTCGCATGTTCTCGCGCATTTTATACTTTACTTCGAAAGGGCAACGAACTGAGTAAAGAACAGTGTCTCAAATACATAGATGAACCGTTTTTAGGTTTACTTTTATCACTGTCTCTCAGATAATCGATACACAACACTCAACCAATCTCACCATTTCATTTGATCACATTCCTAACAGGTTGGATCGTATTCCAGTCTTTTATAATCAGAATCTGTGACGAGCAGGGGAGATAATTTCGTAATGTAATTTCGATATACAGGTACAGATAAATAATAGTTGTGAACTTTAATGATTGATTGTAGTAAACAAAATCGTACTATACTACCATTGGAAAGATTCCATTATAAACACTACTTTAATTACTTTAAATACAAATCTTAATTACTAACCATCGACTGCAGTTCAACTAAGTTCAGACATACGGTACAACTCTTTTATTAAATTAGTTTCAATTAAATTTGCAATTCAATGTATTACACCCAATCCGAATCCATTTTACATGTCATCATGAGGTATAAGTGAAAACAGGCTGAAACTGTATTGTGAACATCTGATAATAACGGACAGAAGTCTGATACATACAATTTGTTTATATATGGGCTAATATTGGCAGTACCAATACAATAATCGACTGTGCTAACGTCTTTGCAAGTCGTATAGCCTGATGAACAATCTATACTCAACAAAACTAGAAACGTCCCTGTTTTATAGCCGGTGTAGCTCTGTCTATGTATGTACCACATGTTCAAAGTACATGTATTTTAAACCGTGGCGATGTTCAGAATACGATCGTGTAGAGTTTAGCCGATACACACGGTTTACATAGCGGCCAGTGACCGGAACGTTGATTTCCACTTTTTGCACGTGCACGCTATACTTGTCATCGATAAGGTGATTCAGTTCATGTCGTACCATTCATGCGATAGGGGCTATTCGGAAAATTAAAAAACTTTTTTAATTTTTCACTGTTTTCGATATGCCACGGCTTTCCGAAAACGAGCGAAATCAGGCAATTGGGATGCTTGCGGGTGGGATGGCCGCCAGGGCGGTCGCGCCTCGGTTTGGTTGCTGTCGGAAGACGATTGATCGTCTTGCAGCCCGGTACCAGCAGACTGGGGCTGTTCACGACCGGCAGCGACCTGGTAGGCCTCGTGTAACGACGGCTAGAGCCGATCGTTACATTACGTTGACGCACTTACGTCAACGTCGATTGGCAGCCACAGTCACTGCTAGGCGATACGGTGTCTCAGGGCAGACCATTCGCAACCGGTTACGTCGTAACGCCCAACCAATCCGGGCACGCCGCCCGTACACTGGTCAGATAATGACCCAACGTCACCGTGCTGCCAGACTGATATGGGCGCGACGTCATCTGAACTGGAGAAGGGCTGACTGGAACCGAGTTTTGTTCACCGATGAATCTCGGTTCACAGTTAGTCATGCTGACGGAAGATTACGGGTATACAGGCGTAAAAATGAAAGATTCACCGATTGTTGCATTGTTGAGAAGAACAGGTTTGGGGGAGGGAGCGTAATGGTCTGGGGTGGGATCATGGGAAACCGGAAGACAGATTTGGTTGTTGTACAGGGCACAACGTTATGTTGCAGATGTGCTAAATGCACATGCCTTACCATTTATCCGTCAGCATGGTCCTGGTGTGACATTGATGCACGACAATGCCCGCCCTCACGTAGCCAGGGTCACCACTCAATACTTACAGCAAAACAACGTCGACGTCATGCCATGGCCCGCGGTCTCCCCGGATCTCAATCCCATTGAGCACATATGGGATGAGCTGGGCCGCAAAGCACGAGCTAACCATCAGATTGACAATGTTCGCGATCTTACACGGGCGTTACAACGGGAATGGAGGAATTTGCCCAACGCACTGGTATTGCGTTACGTCACGTCGATGCGGCGTAGGATCATTGCATGCATTCATGCAAATGGTGGCCACACTCGATACTAACGAGATTTACTGAATTTTCCACATTACTTATTGAAATTCCATCTCTAAACATTAAGTAACACATTTCTGAGTTTTTGTGATTTTTGATTTTGACCCCTACCGCCCTTTGCCGGTTATCTCTCGAATATTTAACAAGATATCCAAATGCAATTTATTGGCTTTGATACAGAAATGAATGAACTTGTTTTTCCATTTTGATTTTTAAAAGTAACCCTTTTGGTTTTTGATGAATCTTTCCTTAAACATGGAGGGACGTTTCTAGTTTTGCTCAGTATATTATATAATCTTTACGTCCTCCATAATATACTGAGTACATAGGTGATGCAACTAATAGTAAATAATGTAGTACCTGGCGGTTATCATTGATCACGAGGCAATCAACCCAAACAACCAACTATTACAATCATTAATCATACAGACCCATCAAACTCAAACAGTTAATATGGTGCCCGGTCGGACGAGTGGTTAGCACAACTGAATCGGGTAGCTCCGAACGCCAATGCCTTTGACTGACGGCTGGCGTCAAACAAATAGCAAACCCTAGATCATTTTAACGATATCCTGCGAGCTGCCGCCCCCTGGGTGGACACTGTATTAACTCCCGAACGGACCGTATGGGGACGGGGCGGGGCCGCGGGGGGCGGGGGGCGGCGGTGTCAGCGTATGGCTGGCCGCCACTTGGGAATCCCGTCCGCTTGCGGCTGCGAAGGCCATTCTAGCATAACCATAGCTAAAACTAACATACAAGTAATCCCACCCAATGGGTATGTACTCGATCGGAACTGGCCCAGGAAAGTCTCTTGCGTATGGACTGCCTTATCGAGGATTAGTACTGGGAAATTAACGAAACGATATGTACAGGCTCGTGTGGGCTAACACATGAATCCAAAATTAACATACAAGTAATCCCACCCAACGAGTGTACGGAATTATACCCACCACAATCCCGATATGCTATTATGTACTATATTAGACTAGACTTAGTAGATTATATTTAGTAGTAGTGGTAAGGGTAATGAGTGGAAAGAGGAAGGGTCAACAATTGGTCTGGTACCGGTGGAACTCGCTTCACTGACGAAGCCTGTTTAGTCGGTGACGGACGGACTCTTCTTGCACGCATTATTGTTGGCCTGCCTTCTAACCACTCAAGCCAGACTACTTCTGGTATTTTAATCAAACTGCAACAATAGGGTGAGTGGTGGGATTTTACATATATGCATAGACGTACTTGTATATATATCCATGTACATATATAGAGCGTGCACCGTCTGATAACAAAATATATTGGACTCGCAGAGATTGACATCGATCCGTGCATGAAATGCCACGGCTTCGTTCGGTCTCTGCGAAGCTCCGGGACGGCTGGTGTCGTGAGGGATATCGTTGTCGGGAACCGTAAAGTCGCCCCGAACCCCTGCGATAACAGCCGTTAGAAACAGTAATAATATACAAAAAAAAAAAAAAAAAGCAATTACCCAAGGCACACACATTATTCGAAAATAGCACTGTACTCGAGTGAGCAATGACATTGGTTGAACATAGCCTCTACCCGAATACGTCACAATCCAAATAACTGCATAGCGGTCTGGTCGATGGGTGGGTAGTAAGTCTGAAACAAGTGCCGCTCTAATATAAACTTGTATTTTAACTGTAATGTAATTTTAAAATTGGCCCTATAATACATCAATAAAAAACACATAGGAACACATACGTCTAGGTCCACACTGTCGCCGAGGAGTAATCATAATACACATATGTAAACACGTCCATGATATGTACATATGCAAAAATGTATAGCATAACCAGGAGTCCCATTTCCAATACACGAAACAGATAGGGACCATACAATTGATGCTGAATAACCATACATGTTCTTCTCCCAAGATTCGTTGTAGCACCAATGCGTCACCAACGAAGCGACACCGAGAGGACCGCATCCAGATACACCGATACTTGTCTAGTAAGTAGACAAATATCAACGACTCTCACTATGTCACAACTGGTCTGGTCCATCCCAGGCAAGCGTCCAGGGAGTTCAGAATCTGCGGACGTAATACACTCATGTCACCCATAAGTCCACTCAGTCCATCCTATGATGGACCGCGCAAGACACGGGGGTGGCTCATAGCTCCATTACGTGTGTCTCGTCCCGAATGGCAGGGTGACAGTTTTTTGTAATTTTTACTACATCCAAGCCGCAATAATAGCCTACTTCCGCCCAATACGGACGGTCCCTTACACGCATAGGCATTATACATGTACACAATACTCCGCACAGCAGCGTGTAGTGTAGTAAAGAATATGCATAACATAAACAAATATAAACTCACACACCCATTGTGTCCGGTAAAACCACTAAGGCGACCAAGTCAACATATGAAGTCATAGAAGACAGAAGCTGCTCCCGCTGATTGAAAGCCGGGAGTGCTTGGTGAACCAGGGTGTCACAAATAACCGGTGGATCCACTCCATACAGACACGACGCTAGAAGACAGAAGCTCAAGAACGGAGGATTTCTGCCTGCAAATATATACCTCAAAGCGCCGAACTGTTTCTGTGCAGTTAGTGGTCGAGCCGGGCATAATGGTCTCATCATATTGTCCATATAGTCAATCAACAGAATCTGGCCCTATGGGGACCAGCTATTTCGCCCTTAGGGCAGTAGATGAGCCAAGTCAATATGACATTGGAGATAACCCTGACAGACACACTTAGATAGGCACGCACCCACAACATATACATACACAATCCAGATAAGGGCATCTGTGATTTTCATGCACACAGCTCACTCAAACACAAACCAGATGCGGTCCTCGCGGTGTAGCCAGACGCCTACGACACCAACAAAGAGAAGATCAGAACCAAATAAAACAAACTTAGTCCCCCCTCCTCGGGGACAAGGCCTCGCTCGTGTCTACCACCCACTCAGTGGGAGGTGGCCTAGGCCTCTGTGGACCCCGACATCTGGTCGTTTCCTCTGTGTTGCATACTGGGCAGTGTCATGCTATATGCGCCTTGGGATCTGTGGCGGAATGAGCTGCCTGGGTGTTGCCAGTGGCGGCCTTGTGGGTGACTTGGGCATGGCTTGCCTGTCTCCTCGTCGCTGCGGGTGGCGGTTGCGGTGCGGAGCCTCCGGTTGTCACTGACTGCGGTGTCCCGGTCTGCTGTGGGTGGGTCGGTGGCTCGGCTCCGGCTCGGCCTGCGCTGTTGCTCCTCTGTGGGCGTTGGATTTGCCCATATCACGTGGATCCGTCTCTGCTTGGTCTGTCTTGCCTCGTCCAACCCTCTAATAGCATTAGCAGGTAATATAACAATGTAACGGCTGAGTATCCATATATCATGTGCACGCACACTCGGCCCTCTTCACGGTCTGACATATCGGCATTGTGCAATAGGAGAATGAACTAATTAGGTTAAACTCACCGCCTCATCGTCTCTTTCATTTAATGCACATATTTCGACTGTATCGCATATATTAGTAAATTCGGAAACAAATGGGCCAACGGCCATTGGCCTGATCATTTACGGGCACATGCCCGGGTATGGAAGGTCTTCGAGCCATTTCCCACCCTTAAATATAAGAATACAGTTTAGATAGTAAATAATGAACATGTGAATACATTATGAAATAGTGATGCTAAATGGGTAGTGGTGATGATGATAAGTGTCATAAGCACACAGACGCACGCACATACACAACTCAAGCATACACATATATACATACACATACATAATTGTATGTGTACACTCGTAGTTTATAAATGACTTACAAGCAGAATTGCCGCGAGACAGTCTGCGCGGATGCACACTCTGGTCAGCACTCATTCCGATTGTCTGAGGTGTTCATGAAAACATATTGGCAGTCACATGTACAAGGTGCATGATCACGTGGTTACAACAACAACAACAATGTTGCCTACTCCAAAGTAAGAATTATTTGATATTTTCCTTAATATGAAACGGATTTTGATGAAATATTACGCAACTAACGCGTCTTCATGAGCTGCATTTAGTCGTCCAGGGATTTCGGCACAGACTTATGTCGTTTTTGCGAAGAATCGATTTCCGTTTCGGTAGACACGGAAATCGATTCTTCGAAAAAACGACATAAGTTTGGGCCAACGTACATAGACCACCAAATGCAGCTTAGCAAGACGCGTTTGATGCGCCATGTTTCATCAAAATCCGTTACGTAATACGGACACTATACAAGAATACGTACTTTGAATCGGTACTTGTTGTTGTTGTTAGTACCACGTGATCATACACATTGATGCAGGCTTGTTACATGTGTGTCCTGTGCATACACATATTTATAGGAAGCTGGAAAGACTCCGATCACCCTGCATGAAAGCGCAGGCTGGTCGAGTCCTTTATCGATTCCTATATATTGTTGCAAACATTCTTAGTGTAATATATAATTATTGAATGCATTTCACGATGTATTACCTATATACCTGAATGACAATCAGTGTGGGCACCAATCAGTCTGGACTTATGCCCAGTCCGAGTCTGAGCCCACCCTGAAACTTACCCAAGTTGATTTGGGTTCATATTAGATCTAATTTATATATATATATATATATACACATATATAATAATTATGTATGTGCTGTACATCATTAGTCTGCATTGCAAGATAAGTTTGTACCAAATATGTCTGCACTGTCGGAGATCACCAGATAGTAATTATTGTGACATTGATAATCTATACATTTCATTAATCTGAGTAACACTCGGTGTACATGTAACAGTGTATGTGAGTTATTTGATTAGCAGGCTGGACGGAGCACTAACTAAACTGATAGTCTTAGTGGCAAGCAGTTTGGACCAACGCCGTATTGCATGGCTGCACATTCCGGACGGCGTGGTTCATCCTGTTTGCCTACATGCACCTGTTGTAATAGTATCATTGAATAGATATAGCCAACTCAGGTCACGTTTGATAATATAGCATCAATCATATTGCGAAATAACAATCAATATATTTAGTTTTATCAAACACATGTTATGACACGCTATGGCAAAGTGGTATCATTGACATGACATCATTGAGCAAGCGACTCAAAGCACCAGATAAGACTGGGTGCCTGAGCTGGCAGTCCGATCAGAGGCTACACTGCTCGCCATTTAATTAGGGAATAGCATAGATAATGCTTACGATACAGTTACAATTTGATTCAGACAGTAACAAAGTGTTTTGACCAGCAACTACGACATAAATCACCATTAGTTATCCTTTTTCCATAGCGGGTCATGTAATGTTGGACGTTATCACCGTTTAGCAGACATTTCCTTATAAAATTCTTCTGGTATATCACAGTTTGAAAAAAAATACATTTATCAACATGAATATAATCATACATAGATTTCTTTCATGAGTTATAATCACCAAATAAATAAAATATGTGTATAGTTGTTATAAAACGAACGTAATTCAATTTCAATGTAACAATATGGATCTCATGGGGAAAATTCTGAGGAAATATAGACTACTCCAAACAATATATCTTCTGCTTTTGTTAATTGTCTCGATATACTAAACCTGTGAATAAGCCACTGGATATCTATAGGTGTAATACATTGCTTTATAGAAGATTTATAAGCCAATGCGATGCCACCAGGATTTCATTTTACCATATATATTTTATATTTACGATTTAAGGAGAAGTTAGTCGATTGTATTGTATGAAGTTTGTCACATTTGGTTTATTGGAAACCAATTATGTTATACTGATCAATGAATTTTGTAAACTCTTGATCGATATGTTTATGTTTTAAACCACATACATTTAGTGTCAATACATGTAAAGTTTTACACCCGTCTACACTCTTTCTCTTTGCGCGAATTGGCATTCGTTGCACCGTACCAATATGGTGCCCTTCCGTATTCTCCTATTAAATTGGACATTTCCTGTGCATGTCCTGTCCCGTTTGTCGATGAGTGTATCTCTGCCGAGACAGTATGTATATTTGTAGGCTGTGGACAGTGGTTGTTCGTCGGTTTGTTGTGTGCTCTCCTCCGAGTCACTGTCACGATTTAAACCATAATGATCCGTCTGTCGCTGCACTCTGCTGACCCGCTGCATTAGTGTTTAGCAATCTGTTTCGTAAATGTAGTCGCAGTGCCTTCAATCTTATATCTACACAGAAACCCATAATAAAAGTTGAGTAATAAATAATTTAATTGTAAATTGCAATTTTATTTCAGAACAAAATTTGTATCCCTAACTCGCCTGAAATACATTGGGGTGAAGTGAAACACATATGTGTTATAGTACTAGCATAACTATCATTACACACCCTGATAATTCTGTAAGTGATGGCTGTTAATTAAATGTATTCAAATTAACTCAACTGGTCTCTGGAAGTGAAACCTATTTTCATAGATTGCATAGTATTATCATTTCACAGTGCGAAAAACGTTGTTTCACACATTGTGCGTCCGGTACAGTAATAGCGTCACAGCATTGTCAAATCGTTTCCCCTGTTAGCGGCGTTTAAGATAGTATAACAGATTGGTGCATAAATTCCTTACAATTGATAAAATATGTGTCTGATATTGTTCATTGGCGCTAGTTAAAGTGATGTATCTCAGATGATATCTCAGATATCCAATAAGTGGTTATTAGGTTCATTCACACTAATTGACATCAAATCAATCACATTCCCAAAACCAACATGCGGTATATTCAAGGATATGCTATCAGAAACTTGATAATGAGAGGAGATAAGTGGGCTTGGCATAGATTGGCCTTTTCTCTATCCATGTACCAGTAAGGAAAACATATAAAATGTCTTTAATTTTTAGTTGTGAAATGATAATACTATAACACATTTGGACAGAAGCGCCCATTATACACGCTAGTGTAATTTATATATATATACATAATAATGTTGTAACCATCGATTGAAAAAAACTAGCAACGCTAGTTATTTTTCAGTATTATAAACAGTTTTTACCAGCCCTCAGTTTTTTACTGGCGTCTTATATGTACAATTAGATCCAGAAACACGATACAAATCTACAATTAAACTATGTTTTTTTTTCATATCTTATTTCATGACTTTCTATGCATATCTGAGACAACGTGGCTTTAAAGGTACTGTGTCTTAGATGAGGTTGGAAAGTCGGGTATTGAGTTAGGGCAAAATTATTTACCTGAAGATTTGTATTGGTTTCCTGAATATATTTGCCCTGTGAGTGATCTGAGAAAGTGAAAGCAAATTATTATCAAAAAAATAACTAGCGTTTCAGGCCCGTAGCCAGACTTGTTTGAAGGGGGGGGGGTCGTTTCGAAGGCCCAAGGGGCCTGAGGTATCTAGGGTATCCGGGGGCATGCTTTTTTGCTAAACAAGTGGACCTCGAGGCTGGGCGGGGGGGGGGGGGGGGTCGTCCGACCGCTCCGACCGCTCCGACCCCCACCCCTACTCCTGGCTACGGGCCTGCGTTAGTATTTTGCTAAATCAGTATTCTTATTTCCCACTGATGTGCTCACACCTAGTAGCCACGTGCCTTGCTTTGACTAGACACTATGTCACCAACTACGTCACCGATAATATTCAGTTCTCGCGTTTTTAAATTCGGTTATTTTGTATGAACATTCACGTACATCGTTGAGGTATTACAGTGTTAATATGGCGATTACATAGAGGTGTGCAGTGCTGACCATATCTTGTAATACAGCTTTTGAAGCATTTTAAACAAGTTTATCTTTTTGTCTTATCTGCAGCGAAGCGGTAGTCAGTGGTAACACGAGGAATTACGTGACTGCTCGCAGGTTTTTCGATAGATCGGAGAAAGAATTGCGTCACTACTGGTCATAGGCGGCGGAACCGGAAAATTATTGAGAGGGGGGGGGGGGCAATCTTGAGGGCCCAAAGGGCCCGATGTTGCTAGGGGTCCGGGGGGGGGGGGCATGCTCCCCCGTAAATCTTTGAAATGTAAGAGGCGTGACACGCCATTTCCTGCATTTTCAGAAAGTTTGAGGATGAGTATATGTGCTTTATTACAAAATTATTGAGGTGGCCAGGCCCCCCCCCCCCGGCTCCCCCGGCGCCCTCCCCACTTCCGCCGCCCATGCTAGTGTTTTTTCCCCAAATACTGCCAAGTTGAACTAAGCATGGCATTTCCTCGACTTAATATGCAAATTAAATAATTAACGGACAGACGCATGTTTATAGCCAAGAAGAAGTTACGAATCCAGTGATATATCTCAAGTGTTTTTGTGAATTGCTTATTTGGAGGTACCGTCTGAGACACAGCCACTTTAAAGAGAACAACCACACATTTTATATTATGTTTTCTGTGTCACTCATTCCGTTGAAATTCGGAGTACTCGGAGTGTCATAGACCTCTGAAAAAACGCAATGATCCCGAGTTGACCAACATGAGAACGAATTGACTTGAGAACGAATTAGAACGAATTGACTTGAGAGCGAATTGAGCAGATACCCTAGACGTCGAATGGAATATGTACCTTCTCGCCGAAAGATTACACCATATCTGGACTAGCGTTCGTTAACAGGTCGAAACGCCACATTTGTATCTATAAGGAATTTTAAAGTTTACAGTTTAAATATTTAGGGTACAATTTAAACATTTACTGTAGTGTAAAGTTAAAAAGTGTATCGCTCAAAAGACGCTGATTTCAATCGAAGAAAGTTAAAAGTCTGTGTAACCCGTGTGAACACGCCGGATTGGCTACTGAAGCGGCCATCTCAAATCATTATAAAATGCGACCGTTCGAGTAACAGCTATATAACCACGCACTAGATATATACGGTAATAAAATAATAACATATATCTACCAATAATTAAAAGGAGAGTGAGTCAGGTGGGAAACGAATATTGTCGTCTGCTATTTAACTTATGATGGTGGGTTTCGTTTTCTGGGTATTAATCAAGGCTCCAGATAAGCTTTGTGTCCAAAGAGTATTGTACCCCCTGATTTCAAATTAAATGGCATTGCGTATTTTATACTTACCAATGGATTATTGTTTTTCTTCATTATTAAATAGGGAACAAATGATAAAAGCAAATTTAAACATTCACTTAGCTTTTTGCAGCTCAACTAAGTACATTTTCAACTTTTTTACATTATTTCCTCTACTCAATTTGAAAATCAATCCATATTTTCACATTGGTTTGAGAATTTTGTACTTCCACTTTTAATAATCAGTGCGTATTCTGCTAAAATACGCAAAGACGCACCTTGTCTGGAACTCTAAATTTAAATGAATAGTTTAAACAACTGACGCCGTGACCGTTGTTATAAAACATACTATGTCAGGGGTGGGGGTAGCGTGTTGAAGGTGAGCGGCAGACTTAGGTTGGTGAAAAGGTTTAGCGGTAGAGCAAATGGAGTAAAAAGACAGTCATTTGCCACGAGGTAGGTACATTTTCGTTGTTTTATTCATATTTTAATGTAATAAAACACTATGAAGCCATTAGCCTATGGCACGACGGAATATATCATAGTTCTACGAATGCAGACACTTTGTTAAAATATGCAGTGAAAAAAAGTTAATGAAGGATTTGTAGTCTCCTCTGTGTAAACTAACCATGCCGTTACGAAATTTACAGACATTTTCGGGTCGATTTTAATGAAAATACGGTCTATACCCCTGTATATAGCACATGTAGCCCACAGTTATCCACTATTTAACACTTTTTACGGGATTTCGCCATTCGCATACATCTAACGTCCGAGAAAACGATATGTAAGGTCCGGCGGTGGGAAGTACATGCGAGAAAGGTGGGAAGGTCGGCGGCAGGAGTCAGATAAGTGTACATGCCTGTACTGGTTGCTATTTTTGTATTATGTTATAATATACAAACTGTAAACAAGTCTTGCTTTATTATAAAAGTTGAATTACCCTGACAGTGTACGCATTTCGGGCAAAAATCAGAGATGTAAATACATGCATTGTATGACGTCACATCTGTAATATTTCTGAAAGAGGCTTTATTGGTTTAAAATGCATTTGATACATGTTTATTGTGTCGAATAAATGGATTTATTGCGAAAACTGAGTTCGAAAACCAGCAGATGTCGATATTTTATTGAGCGGTATAAGAGTTAACGGTTGATTGTACTGTATACTTGTATCATTTTCAAAGACAAAATACTCGTTCAACTAGTCCTGTGTCTAAGATAGTTTTTGTGGTGATCGATTGAAAATAAAAATCACACATAACGATATATTAACTGAAATAGAGAAGCATGTGAACAAAATCGTGGAAGTACGTGTATCTGACAACGATGGAAATATAATTGATGTTGTTGAAAGGGCCCAAACTAAACAGAGCTTTGAATTATCCACGGGCTCGAACACGTATTTGACAAAGATACATGTAAAAACAAGTTTTTAAGAACATCATCTGTTATGATGTTTCATGTAAGGACGTTACATGTAGATGCATAAACTAGTTATAGATGGAAATTCGTCGCGTAAATAGTCACGGCATTAATGCATTGCCTGTATTAATGGTGTATCCTTTACATTGCAACTCGATTAATCCGGTTGTAGGAGGCGTTTGCGCATTTATTTCACAAATGTACAAGTGCAATAAAACCTCACTTATATTACAACCGTCGGTCTGTCCGTTTATCTGTCAGTTGGTCCGGCCATAATGAACACATAGTGTGTTTACATTGTAAGTGTGACCTTGTTGGCCTACATTTATATTTACCGATGGTGTCCTAATGCAAGTGAATATGTGGCCGTTCCTGGAGAAACGGGCTTATGGGTTTTGTGACCAATGTAGCTTCGTTACCATGCCACAGGACTGTCGTAGTAGATCGGGAGCTAGACTGATCGCTAAACACATAAGCCACATTTTTCCAGTCACATGTGGCTGTGACTGGATTCTGAAATACATATTCACCATTTGGTTACAAACCCAAGAGAGAGAGAGAGAGAGAGAGAGAGGGGGGAGGGGAGAGATAGAGAGAGAGAGAGGGAGAGAGGGAGAGAGGGAGAGAGGAGAGAGAGAGGGAGAGAGGGAGAGGGAGGGAGAGGGAGAGGGAGAGAGGTAGAGAGGGAGAGAGTGAGAGAGGGAGTATAATTCCGCGTATACTCCGACAATTTTGTCAAATTCTGACGCCATTTACCGGAAAATATTGTAAATTTTGTAACGTATTTCATGAAATTACGCAGATGTCCGAAGGTACAAAATCACATGGCGTGTCTCATATGTAGGACAGCGAGAGCTATATAGAGAGGAGAAATATATAGTTTGACGTCTTCACTGGCTCGATGACTTTGCATGCCGCCTCCAAGAGAATGAATACGGGAATGACGTATTTAACTTTGATACTCGGGACCGCCGTTTAAAGTCCCCATCCGAGACAACGTATTATTGACTTAGCAAGACAATCACATTATATGCACAGACAAACTGGTCGAGAGTCGAACACGGGCTGTGGCGTGTAAATTTGGCGCTGTTACTCTCGCTCTCGGCCACCGTCTGCTGATTACCTTTAGATCTACTTCAGCCGAGGGAATTGCGCGGTTAGGGATTTATTTGAGTGTAAATACCATGCATACGCAATTGCCCCCCTCCTCCCCCTCCCAGGAGCGGTGAAGTCTTTATGTATAGTATACCCGTTATAAACGTGAAAAGTGTTATTTGGGATTTTGACGATTCATAGGTTTGTCCGCACAATTACTGTGTTTAACATTCCTGCCAATAAGTCGATCACTAAAGGCGAAATTAACTGAGAACGAAGCGATTCGGTAAAAGCAAATGTCTAGATAAATACCAGGGGAGATAACGCATTATTTTAATATCGAACTGTAAGGCAAACATCAAATTCCTTTATAATTAAACTGCATAGTTTGCCTATTGCTTGCATTGTTTACGTTTACATTGAAATTCGCTGGTGCTAGTATGCGTTTGCATTGACTGTGGCACTACTGGCGCAGTCCGTGACACAAACGTAAGGGCTCAATGCATTTTTCTGGAGGTCATGTTGAACGATTACCATGTATCTCTCGACTTTGTCTTTCTTATTAGTCTTAACATATATATATCAGATTAATAGTTTTCCGCGGTGCGCTCAATCATAGCGGAAAACTGTTGTCTTCAATACACGGAAGTGTAGCACGTGCAGCGAGCAGGACTGGTTGTTATCAAGTGGTTTGCGGGCTGTAAGGCGTGTATCGTCATTCTTGCGATAGCAGTCACTGCGTAAACAGGCATTTTTCTCATATGAGTGATATGATTAGATGTAAATGTAATATATGTTATTGTACATGTACAGATGTGTGGGTCCCGTGCTTTCTAGAGTGGATTTGGCCCTAGAGGTTTGTCTCTAGTTTTACCACAGGGACCACTGTGGGTTGTGTACTGTCCATCTGGACCCATGCAGTAAAGATCGCCACCAGCAGATATAAGTATGTGTTTGTGTTTCAATTCGGGTCAACTGGAGTATAGTTAAGACGTATATATAAGTCTTACTCACATGTCAACCTGTAGTTTAGAGAAATATAACGGTGTATTACACCACTCAGCAGCAGTAGTTTACACCACTCTCGTGAGTAACAAAAACATGTATGGAGAAATGACATCAGTAACGTCGCAATGACGTGTTTCCTTCGACCAATCAAGTCATGTTCTCGGACAGACGCTCTCAATCGCGAGACACAGTCGCCGTTACTACGGCCCGCCTCCAGAAATTAATTCGCATATCTCTTGGCCATATTTTTATTCTTGATTCGCTTTGTTTTTATGAAGAATCATATGTGAAATGTAATAGAATGTTATCTGGAAATAGTGCCCTCGCTAAACAAACTCGGTTGGCTATTCTCACTCCTTTGCTGAGCGTAAGGACCCAATCGCTCGAGCATTATTTCACGATAATTAGTTAACCTTGTTAAATAAACGGTATGCAACGAACTGTCAAAATGTCAGTCGGTGTCAAACGGCACAGTATACCATCACGCATTTTAACATCATTTGATCCCCGCAGCTTGAGACTTTCTAAAAACAAATCCTTATTTTACCTTGTAATTGGATAGAAAATCATCATAGCAGAGCTATGGAATAACTATACATTATGTTTGTAAAACATGGATATGCCCCCATGGCATACTGGACTCTAACTAGAGATTATGTATAAAACGAGAATACCATAAATTTACACAATTTCAAAGTCATTTGACAAGGTCTTATACATTTTTTGACTTAAGAAAATGGCTAAGTGCTTCAGCACCATTTTAAAGGTCACCATGGTCAAAGTGCCATTGTTTGTGCGATTGCGTCACATATGTTCAGGTGAATGAACTGTCAAAATTTTAAAGCAATCTTTCAAGTAATATTGAAGATATTACATGGTGGAGAAACTCTTACAAACTTTTCGACGTATGAAAATGGCTAAATGTTTCAGCACCATTTCGAAGGTCACACATGCCCATTTCATGCCATTGGTAGTGTGAGTGCATCACACATGTTCAGGTGAATGAACTGACTGTCCAAATATTAAACAAATCCTTCAAGTAGTACTGAAGATATTACATGATGGAAAAACTCTGACAAAGAATTCGATGTAAATTTACACGGACGGACGGACGGACGGACGGACGGGCATACGCAATTAATGTACTTCACATTCAGCGATATACCGTCTCCAAAAATAATTTAGAACTACGTTAGAACTGCAAGTCAAGTCCACTTAGTGTTGGAGAAGTTGTGGGTGCTTGAACACTTTAAGGAACATATTTTAAAACAAAATTAACTCAAACCAGCCCAGAAAGTGTTCCGCTAAGAAATTATTTCCTACTGTGTTGCGTATACCTCCATCGGCCATCAACGACACAAGGAACACAAGAATGTCTCAATAATGAAAATATATAACTACACGTTGCCACACAATTTGCGATACAAACATACCACAAACCTTTATAATTACATGTATTTCCCACCGCCAGACCTATAGAGTGCTTACACATCGTTTTCACGGACGTAAGAGGTGTGCGAATGGCGAAATCCCGTAAAAATGTTAAATAGTGGATAATAATTGTGGACTACATGGTTTATATAGAAGAATAATATATATATATATATTTTTTTTTTTTTTTTTTTTTTTTTATTGACTTAAACTATACAACAGTTTCTCGTCACACAAAAAGGAAAAAAATCAAAGAAAAAAATACATACAAGCAAACATACATTACAATACATAACTACTGGCAATAGAGGATGGATATATAAAGTTCAATTGATTACTGTTAAACTTCGTAATTTAGTACATGGTATATAAAGTAGAGATAATTTGTATAAGTGTGCTTTGTTTGACGTCATAAGAAGGTTTAAGAATTTATGCATGCTACAATGACGGCGATAGTAAGCGGAATATACATCATACGGAGCTCGGTATACCTGGGACACACACATACAAAATGGTATTCGTCTTCAATGTCACGTGTGCCACATATCGTGCAATACCTTTCGTTTCTTGTAACACGATTACGACCATATCGGCCAGTTTCAATGCGTAGTTGGTGCGCCGATAGACGTAGTTTGGTAAGTCCGCTGCGCAAATATATTGACCGTACGTTCAGACCCGAAAATGTATGCAAACTTCGAAACTGCATGGTTTGTTTACACAGATAAGATCACACATCCTTCAATACCATTTTTGTCACTGTATCTTTTAACAAAATGTCTGCATTCGTAGATATATGATATATTCCGTCGTGCCAGAGGCTATATGGCTTTATCGTGCTTTACATTAAAATATGAATAAAACAACGAAAATGTACCTACCTCGTGGCAAATGGCCGCCTTTTTACTCCATTTGCTCTACCGCTAAACCTTTTCGCCAACCTAAGTCTGCCGCTCACATTCAACACGCTACCTCCCCTGACTTATGATCGCTGTTTTCGGGGTATGTTCAATAAGTAACCAACAATTGCCAATAGATTTGCAAATTCGTCCCGAGTTTTCATTGGCTGTTGGTCATCTCGCAGATGAATGAAGCACAGTGAAGGAACATTTTAAATTTTTCTGTTGTTTATGATTTTAACAATATTAAAGAGCAGATTAATGACGGATGCATACAATCATGGTAGGTTCGTGAACAGCATGACGTAAATTACCAGTATTTAGTCCAAACACTGGATTTGGTGGCATTTTAAAGGACTTAATGTAGGCTAAGGCATGCTTATTTTAATCTCCTGACACATCAACAGACACTATGCTGGTATTCTATTTATCAGGTAATGTTTAATGCCAGCCGATGATCAAATATAAAATATATTTCGTTGAAAAGAACGCACATTTGTTTGCGTCGTGTCATTGCACTGCATGACTTACTTCAGTAACGTCATGTGACGCCGCTCGACCAATGAAACTTCAGTTTTCAATCCGTTGAAACCAGGATATTTGTATCAGGTCAATGCCTGATACGACATTATGTTATCAGTGAGTAGGTATTCGGCGAATACAACGCTCATTACCTGATAAATACGCATATCAGTGTAATGACGCAATGTAAACATATTTGCTTATTCTCTGTTGCATAAAACGTTACCTGATAAGTTGAATGAAAAGGCTAGTGTCGTTTGATATCAAGATTATCAGGCTTTTCTCAGAAACGTTAGTAATGCCTTGGCAAGCCTCTGAATTCCTACGCGTTTCCTAGCATCGCCTGATAAACTTGATATCAAAAGACACTGGCCTGAGAATCCGGGACATAAACACAGCCCAAATTAACTGACTAGCGACAGGTGTATGCGATTGCGCGGACGTGACAGCTGATCTGGGTCTACGCCAGTCACACAAGTCGTACGGTTCATTTTCTCAGCTGGTAGATATCAGTAGTTATCAAGCCGCGCTTGTGCCCGCCCTCAAATCATAGATCTAAAACGAGACCGTTCGAGTATCAACTATCAAACCACGCACTAGATAGAAGGTGGGAAACGAAAATCGTCGTCTGCTATTTAACCTATGTCTTAACAGAACACATGTCTGGCAACGCACAAGAATCGTCTCCACGTCTCCATTGAAGACGATTCTCGTGCGCTGTCAAAAATGTGTTTCATCGAGAAAAGTGGGAAAAGGAAAATAAACAGCAGACGACAAAATTTAAACTAGAGTTGAAAGGTTTAAACATCGGAATGGCGAGTGTTGATGGATGTAGATTACCTGGGAGTATGGCGAACGATAATTCCGAGTTGGTCTGCGACCCGTGTAAAGACATGGGGTCAGTAACACACGCCAGTGCGTTCTGTGGACAATGCGAGGAATATATGTGCCCGTCTTGTGTCGCAGCGCACCGTGGTTTGAAACTTACACGCGGTCACGACGTGCAATCGATTGCCGGAAGCGAGTCGGTGTCTTGTGGAATATCCGGCGCGAGTAAACTGTCCCTGACATTCTGTGACGAACATACGGATGAAGCGATATACTGGTTTTGTGAGAACCACGATGCAATGTTTTGCGAGACATGCAAACTTATCAAACATAGAAAATGCAAAGTAACTCGCATTTCTGAAATAGACACGTCGACCCGCCGACACCGGTTACTGGATGTTGCCAGGTCATTGGTTGAATTGAAAACAAGAATTGGAGACTTAAAGGCTGCGCGAGAGAAGAGTATAGAAGGGTTGGAGACTTTGAGAAAGTCCCTCGAAGATGACATACGTAGCTTTAAGACTGAACTAATCGATTTGGTGAAACGGATGGAAGGAGAAATGATCGCAGAACTTAACAAAGCTGTCAGAGTTGAGCGGGATGTTATTATGGACCACATGTCGACCATCGACCGGCTAATTGCCCATGTAGACACATGTGTGAGAACTGCAGACGACGCTAAGACAGTGGCAGATCACGTGACTAGTGTGATTGCCGAGCATAAATTGTCTGCTACCCTAACAACTGTTGAACCGACCGTGACTGATCTGGAACATGAAGCTTATGACGTCAACGTGTCATTTCAGCCGTCACGTCGACTGACTGACGTCGTCTCTGGTATTAACACGTTAGGTAAATTAGATATTACTCGCGCAAAGATAACGCGTGAAGTTCTGTTTAAGTCCGTTCCTTGCCCGGTGTGTCCAATGGCAAGCCGAAAGTCCTGGCTAGACATGGAAGTCGAATCGTCTGCCGAGATTAACGTTTCATTTAATTGTATCACCGGCTCCGCAGTATTGCCCGATGGACAGGCTATATTAGTTAACCGTTCAAATCAGGTGATTCTCCTCAATAAATTGTTGTCCCTGAAATCAACACTGAGTTTACCAGATCAGCCCTGGGACGTGGCCGCCGACGGCACCGACGACGTCATAGTGGCGATGCCGCGTAGTAAGAAGCTGCAGTGGATCGGCGTGGGCAGCACACTCCGGGCGGGCCGCACCATCAAGATCCATCTGAAGTGCTACGGTGTGGCTATCCACGCCGGTAAGATTTACACCAGCGTGTGTAGGTATGGCGGAGGCGGTGGCCACGTCCGGGTGCTAGATAGACAGGGGGCGGTGATACGGATGGTTGGGCTGGACGCTGGTGGTGAAGGCATGTTCTCATGGCCATGCCACATTACTGTGAACCCGCGAGGCTCGGTGTATGTATCCGGCTATGGTCAGAATCGTATAACGTGTTTTACTGCTACTGGGGATGTCATGTACGACGTTAGGCATAACGAGATACGTCATCCACGCGGCATGTCTCTCGACGAGAACGACAACCTATTGGTTTGTTGCGTACATACCAATAACATTCACGTCATCAAGAAGGATGGAAGTTACCACAGGGAGTTCGCGTCGTCCACTAATGGTTTGGTGAAACCGTACTCCGTATCGTACAGACGTTGTGACCGGAAGCTTATTGTGACAATGTCCAACACGCCCGGCTGTGTGGCATACACATTAAAATAAATTGTATACATATGGGCCGCGCCATACGAAAACCGGGCTTAATGACAACGTCATGAAAAGCAGTAAACGACGTCGGAAAAACGACGTTTCAAATTGTCTAGCGTCGCCGTAAAAGTTCACAGTTTGCCCTCCCATTTACGTTTACTGGTGTTAGTTAACATTAAGTGTGAATAGAAAACGGAACATGATAAC
Organism: Conchocele bisecta; assembly: GCA_029237695.1. NCBI lineage: Eukaryota > Metazoa > Mollusca > Bivalvia > Lucinida > Thyasiridae > Conchocele > Conchocele bisecta. The sequence goes on from CM055277.1 coordinate 9,893,098, forward strand.
TTACTGAAACTTTCACTAATATGAGACGCGATACCTTGTACCTCGGTACACATATTATGACGTCATGACTTGACGTCACGTACTTGTGACGTCATTGGACGTGAATACATGTTTGACGTTATGGCCATGGTATCGTGACAAAATATTATAGCAAGGATACTTGCACGAGTTCCTCGCAGCATCAATGACTTAGAAGTACTTCAGGCGCTGTACATTGTCGCCTAACTGTCGTTCTTTGACATTTTTACTCTCTTTCGTCGGTTGTCCTTATGAATTCAAAATGGTGAACTCATAATTTAACTGGCTACATATCAGCGAGGTCTTCGCTTACACTGCACTTTGATTCCTAAATAATCTTAAATATGAACAATCTAGTGTATGCCAACGATATTACCATCTATTATCTTGGTAAATTGAGACTTTTGAACAATTATATCCAGTACTTAGCGAATGATATGCCATTTAATGCCACTCATTTTATCATAAATGGAGGTAGACACGCAGCTATATAATGACATAAATATCCGGGGTTTGTATTGAACTTAAAATAAATGCATCAACATATTAATTGGAAATGTGATGGTCATAAACTTGCTTTTGTAGTCGAAAGTGCTTGTGTAGTATCAAATCATCAGTTTATCACTTGACTGCATACTAATGTAGACCAGGTGGTGGTAATGAGATCCTCAAGAAAGACACACGGCGACAATTATAAGGTATCACGCTACCAAATCTGCCCGGTATCGTGTTTTATCACAAAGTTAATGTTATAAGCGGCCTACTGTCTACTTTAAAATATGTCGTCGCATACGAAATGTTAAATGATGTCGCTATTATTCCCCAAAATTATTTCAGACAGCAGCAAACAACAGGGAAACGCCTCACTCTGCCTTATTTGAAACTTATTCATACGAAATTACGTTACTTGGGCCGCAATCCAAAACATAACGTTACATTAGCAACTGCAACACGAGCCATAAACATTATGTTCATACTTTGTCTTGGTCTAATGGGAGACACTTGGCCAGGCTACGAGATATCCAAATTTGGTTGACATGCGATCAAAGATGACAAATATATAGGACTTGTCCGGACCAAAACCCCATGTATACGCCGTTGATAAAAACGTCGTAATTTCGACGTCATTTATCTAAAACGTCATATAAGTTTTTACCACGCGTCATAAAACTACTTCTAAAATGAAACATAATTGGGATACATTGATAATTTTGGCGGAATATGGCTTTTAAAAGATGTACAATTCAGAATACGCGAAAAAGTAAAAACTGAAAATGTTGTCATTAAGCGCGGTATTTTTGGCGTTCGTAGTTATGCAAAAAGTACACACAAGATAATGTTGACTTTGCCCAAGGTTACGTGTCGTTTGTCAATTATTGACTAATAGTATAAAATTATACATACACTACTTAAAATCAACCTACATGGCAGGCCTATTCGTTTACTACTCCATTACGCTTAAACGTTCTTATTGACGTTGAAGTCGCCCGTTAGTGGTAACGTCGTAATTGCGACGTCATTGAGCTAAAACGTCGTTTGCGATTCTACCACGTGTTACAAAAATACATGTAACATGAATTGAGATACAGTGATAGTTTTTGTGGTATATGACTTTTAAAAGATGCGGTATTCAGAATATGCAAAAAAGTGAAAAATGATTGTTTTGTCATTAAGCCTGGTTTTCGCATGACGCGGCCCATATGTATATATAGCTAACGAATTAAAATGTGGAGTACATGTATCTAAATCACACACACACACATACACGCACGCACGCACGCACGCACACACACCTATATACCTGTATATACTATTCACAGTGCAACATCTCTGAACCGGACACATTGTAGAGATTGCACTGTATTATATACCTTTATCACGTATATGTGCAGACTAGCTCAATACATACACACTTACTGTATATACATGTATATATTACAGTGCAACCTCTATAAACCGGACAGCCTGGGACGTCCTTATACAGGGTGTCCGGTTTAGAGATATTGCACTGTAATATATGACTAACCCGCACATGTATATTGCTCTGCAGTTATGGACAGACATTACCAGCAGTGATAAATGACAGTGCAACCCATCCTAACTAACCACGCACGGTGTACAGATTTAGAGACGTTCCACTCTATATTGGTACGGGATTATTATGGTTCATCAATGTACATGTTTGAAATATCTAAAGCATCCACATATTGTGGGCTGACATACACACACACATACATGCACTACAGTGGAACGTCTCTAAACCTACACCCTGGGAGGTCCCAGGATGTCCGGTTTAGAGATGTTCCACTGTTTGTCATGCATACAACCACTCTGAGACATGTTATCGTACTTTGTGATCATGAACATACATTATTATTGGTGGTATAGGACAGGAAAATCCATCTCTGTGTAGAGAGGTTTTATGTGTAATATTTAGGTGGCCTGTGTAGAGAGGTTTTATGTGTACTATTTAGGTGGCCGGTGTAGAGAGGTTTTATGTTTAATATTTAGGTGGCCGGTGTAGAGAGGTTTTATGTGTAATATTTAGGTGGACGGTGTAGAAAGGTTTATGTGTAATATGTAGGTGGCCGGTGTAGAGAGGTTTTATGCTTAATATTTAGGTGGCCGGTGTAGAGATATTTATGTGTAATATTTAGGTGGCCGATGTAGAGAGGTTTCATGTGTAATATTTAGGTGGCCGATGTAGAGAGGTTTTACGTGTAATATTAGGTGGCCGGTGTAGAGAGGTTCTACGTGTAATATTTAAAGGCACCGTACTTCCGGTATGCACAAGTAATGATGAAATAGATTAGTAAAAATATATTAATCATGGATTTGCCTAATATTTCTGAGGATGGGTTGTGGCCTAGGCACCTGACTTCCAATCCAGATGTTGTGGGTTTAAACCTAGCCTAGGGCATCGACAAATACTTTCATAGTATTTCCACCCCACTGGTCTGTTGGATGAGACTTTAAACTGTGGTCCCGTCTCTATATGACCTTAGCTGTTGCCGGGACGTTAAACACATTCACTTTCTCTTGTTTCATATTTCTGAAACCCGTTGTGCATATTAGTTGCCTGTATGAGTAGTAATAAATGTTTAAAATACTGACAACTAGTATGTTATGGTGTTGTCCGTCCGTCCGTGTCCGTCCGTCCGTAAACTGCAGTCTTGTACGTGGAACTAGTCCTGCAGCTTTCAACCGACCAAGTCCATACTTCCAATACATGACTACTACTCACGCAGCGTGTAACGCAAAACTGTTCCTTCCACTTCCTTATGGAATTATCTCCTTTTCTTGAACTCCGAAATTCCCATTTTGGATTGTACGAAGAGCAGGTCCTACGTCTTTTCACCGATCCAATTTAGGCTAGTAAAAATAAAGGTTGACCCACCACTAATTGCTTACCAAGGTTTTATTTCAGATTATGCTTCAGCATGGTCTGGTGAGTGTGTAAACCAAAATGCACCCGAATGCACATTGGGGAAAGCACTTAATTTGCATAAGTTCAAGATGGCCGCCCAAAACACCCCTAACAATTCTTAAACTTACACTATTATGAAAACTAGTCATAATATACTATATAAATGTATTAACTACAGATAGGAATATGTATATCAGGATTCCAAAACTCATCATAGAAAGTAATTATAACGTCACTGTGACGTTATCATGACGTCAATGTGACGCCATTGTGACAAAATCATTGGAAATGTCTGTATTTGTCATGTTATTTGGGCTAAATGTTCAGTAGAACCTTCATGGAATTGAATGCATCACATTAGTGACAAATTACGTATGAGTGTATTGTACATATTAACATATGACATGTACATGCACATACTGCACATATACTAATCAGTTTCACATCAGCTGATCTGGATTATGTTAAAATGGCATTCGACCTGTCATTGGCGTATCAAGGCACATATATCATGACGTCACAATATGTATCATTTTTAGACGCCTGCACGCAGTGTAGAAGAGGTTATGGCATACAACCGGCATCGTCGGCGTCGTCGGCGTCAGCGTCCACAAAATTATTGTTGAGGTAAATGTCTTATAACCTCTGTTTTCTTTCATGGAACACCTTGTTATTTGATACATGCATTCATCTGATGATACTCTATTGTGCTATAGCAAATCCATGACCCACCGCCCACCCTTGCCCCGAGGAAATGAGCATTTCAATGTAGAATATTCACCCTTGCAACCGCAGTGAATCAATTTCAGCAGGTATTCTGAGGCAATAGGGTCGATGTCATTATTGGAGTCGGTTGTGTGTCATTGATGCTCCAGCCCCATTCGGTCGGGGCCTTTGCATTATCATTCCAAACTTGGATCTGTTGATATACCCGAAGATAATGATACGATGCAGATCCTGACGTTGGAGGTAAACCTTCGGATGGATAAAATTACCATGAAAACTTTTGCATAAATGTACGCAGCCTCAGGTCATTGAGATTGCGTACACTATTCGCAGCACCGTAGAGCTTTAACATGGTGCATTCACGAGCCTCGATGATGCTTGGCACAGATGCTTCTGGATCATTGAAAATGCTAGAAACATGGAACTTGACATTAATTGGCAAGATAACTGTATTAAAGACCTTCGTGTTACCAAAACTAATATACCCACTGACAGTCCTAGAGAACCCGGCTGAAGAAACAATCAAACAGATTAATGACATAATGTACAAATTTCTCTGGGATGGTAAACCCGATAAACCTAGCAAAGTATTTAATTTATAGGTGCAAATACGATGAAACGCAGTCATCGATAGGCCGCTTTAACACATATATGAAGCAAACAATACAAATAGAAGAAACTATTGCCACTATTAAGACTAAACTAGATACTTTTCATTCAAAATGGAGTGACTTTATAGAACAAAATACGTAGACACAATCATTTGATATAAGAACCAACGAATGTAAATATATGAGCCCGGACCATTTATTTGACACCCGTCCCCCACTTTTGGACATTTTCTTCTCCGACCTATACCAATCTCATAGCCCATATGCCCTATATAGACTCCTATATTTAGTTTAAAAACTCAATGTTACACGTAGACATGTATTCTTAGGTTAATTATACAGACTATGATGTATTCATGTTTTTGTTGAACTGACAGAACAGCTGTACTATGTTTAATGAACTGTATGTATAATCATATCATTGTATTTGTATATGTACATGTAGCAAAGAGAATAACATATTAAATGAAAAAAATAAACATTTCGGAAGCTGCTCATCGATTTCGATACGCCTTTCCCACTCCGTGTATGCTGGATGTAGTGTTACAACTCAGCATTGCAGGTGTAAACTTCATATTGTTACACATTTCACTCCCTATTACAGTTCGACAATTGTTTATTTGTCATAGTCGGGGAGACTTTTTCGTACCGTGTTTAGTGATAGGTTGATAATACAGATTGTATTCAAGTTCATCCACTTTGTGATTACTGAGTAACATAATCGTTAATTCCGAATCACTACCGATAACTACTGTTGGTTCAGATGCTGAGGTTTCAATTGCCTTTGCCACTATTAGAACATCCGCGTCGGCTTCGTCATGAAATACTTCAAAATCGTTCTGAATTAGGATGCCACTCAGAAGATTGATGAATCTTTGCTTGTTCATTTTGTTTGACTGAAAGTCATCTTTCTTTACGTCCAGAATACAGTGTGCCTCAACAAAAACATCAGGCCATCGAATTTGGCCTGCTCTGCGTCGATGAACCGCGTCTTTTGTGGTATTGTGGTTATATCCATTGAACACACACTAGGGCACCCGGGTATTTCTTCTTTAATAACGCCACATACGACTGGCATATCTCTCCACATGTGGAACATTTTTCCATGGTACACGATGAAGAAGCCAGCCGCCATGCACGACACACTGCGTACCGCTTGGCAGATTGGAAGGTGAATACCTCGCATCACTTGGCAATGTTTTCCAAATTCCATCTGTCAATGCTGGTTTATCTGGTGCTCTCAACACATCCTTCGCTTCGAATTTAGAGGCTGGGTATGCACACAACTCATGTGAAAATACATCCGGTAAATTTTCATCGTTAATACTACATGAGGCAAATCATTGAAAGAGCAGATGTGGTCTATGTTAATGTCTGAATTATCCACTTTGATTTTGTGTTTATATTCATGTTTACTATACACGGTCATTCTTTCTGAACGTATACGCAACTACACTTTTGCCTTTCATTTTGTCAATACCCATGTTTCTGGCATCATAACAATTTACGTTGTCCGACGCAACAAGTCCTGTGGCAATATTTCGCAATGGTATTGTTCCATCGAATGGTGATCGCTCACGAAGAAATGTCAATATTATCTCAACATCTTCACCATCACGCTTCACATGCGGTCGACTTGCTCCTTATGCTGGTAACTGCTGACATGTGACCGATTCCAGTTCCTGCATCGCACTATTGATAGAGAGACACACAGGTCGGGACATACGCCATGTTAATCTCTGAGCTTCTGTAAATCCCCTACCCTACTGAGACCACTACCTGACGTTTTCAGTGATCTCATCAGTGATTGTTCAATCACAAGATCTGTGCTTAGACCTGCCCAGAATCGGTCTGACTTTCGAAGCACATGGTGACTTTTTTCAAAGTGTGCGTAAACTTCGGGGAAATGTGTCTCCAGAGTTACCATCTTTTGCAGGTACACATTTAAAGTGTAATGATTGTGTCCAGTTGCTGCCTGTATAGGAAGGGTTTCAGTGACGGCCTCAATATGTAGATGCCACTGACTGGTCCTCTCGGTAATTGATCGTGCTGTCCACCACCCCCCCCCCACCCCCCAGATACAAAAAAATGGCTGAGTCCACACCTAAAGAAATTGACGGGGGCGGTCCCTAACTGAGCAAAACAGTTTTCTCTCTGCAACAATATTACACAGCCCAGCACAGGGAGACTAGTTTGTGCACGGAAATAGGTATTGCACTGGTTTAGGTTCGTGTGCTCTTGAAATGGCCTTTGGGAGGTGTCACATTATTTGGGTTTTCTCCAGGGCAATGTGTAAGAAGTAGCACCCGATATGATGTCATAATTATGTCATTAATTAGTTTGGTAACTTACCATGTGACTTTGAGTAATTTCAAATAATGCCACCAACAAACTTAATATTGTTGTTTTTGTTGTTGTTGTTATTGATGTTCCCGGATTCGATGCTTACTTTTCACGGCACTTCCCAATTAGCGAACAGAAAGGGTTGTCTGTATATGGCCAGTCAAGATATACTGGGAATTATCAAATTATAAAGTAATATACAACAGCAACAGTTATTCAACTACTTGAGTTTTGTGGATATTTTGCCAGGAGCAGGGTTGAATCCAGGCCGATGAACTCACCCCTGGACCCGCGCCTGAGGGTAACGTCATAAACACTTTCTATAGTTATTTTTGAAATATGTATATACATATTCCTATATGTGGTTAATACATTTATATGGTGTAATGTGACTAGCTTTCATGATATTGAGCATTTAAGAATTTTTATATTACGCTTCGGCAGCCATCTTGAATTTATGCAAATTAGGTGCTTTCCCCAATGTTCATTCGGGTGCATTTTGGTTTACACACTCACCAGACCATGCTGAAGCATAATCTGAAATAAAAGCTTGGTAAGCAATTAATGGTGGGTCAACCTAGTAATGCGCTGTATCTTTACTAGCCTAATTCATACTTTGCATACCTGACCACCATGAAGTGCTGCAGTGCGTAGCACAAAGTTTGTTTACTAGCACAGTATAGTCCGCAGACGATACTAACAAAAGTAACTTGCTACTTGTTTACAAACTAAAACAGGTCACAAACAAAACACAGAATAGGTGAGACAGGTAAATATACCCGTGCCAGTATTCCTTTTCAATATTGATGTTGAGGTTTGTCACCAAGTCCTATGTAGTCGGGGGTTTAGAGTGACGGATATCAATGTCGTAGGTAGTGAGTTCGAATCTTAGTTTTTCATACACATAATATTTTGATTTGTTTATATGTTATTATATATTTCTTTTTGATGTGTGTTGCTCTTACAAATTACATTAATTAAGCATGAGATAGATTACATGTAGAACGTTAGTCTCACTTTGAAGAAAACTAATAACTATGCACATTTCATATGTGTCTGCATGAAGAGTCTGGGAGTAAGAAAGTAAGTAAGTAATTTGTTTATTATAGTGACATGTGTTAAACGAAACAGGGAATATGTACAATATAATATTGACGAAAACATCCGGCCATATCATTATGGACCTATATGTCACTTTCAAATTTTAGGTAACACATGTATGTGTAAATATACAATATAAACTCGTATGTTCTCGCCGATCATGTCACAATGAGGTCATACAGCAAGAGTGATAACCCTCGCCGTTTCACTTATTCCCTTCTCCAGCAACCAGTCATAAAAATAACAGAATGATATCGACAAAAGTAATGCATTTTGTGAGGTTCGAACTCACGACCAGATAAAATGAACAAAAGTTCTGCAAACGTATGGATATTCTCCCGCTTCGATACCACTGAGCCACACACACTACATGTATATTCAGCGCACCAGGATACAATATTATATTCACATGCATGCACGTGCACTTTATAATGTAGTTATTATGCACGAAAACGAGGCTATGATATGATAATACACCTGGTCTACCTATATTTGGACTCATCAATTGACCTCCAGCAACTTATTATCGTCTGTCATTTATAATACCGGGAATGCATAGAGCAAACAATCAAATAACACACTATCGATACACAGTAACTACTCGTACGTGTTCATGACAGTAGATAGCATGTGAAGGGGACGTTTGCCCAAGGTTCATGCTCACGTGGTTACAACAACAACACCAATAAGTGGGAGGGTCGAAAGCCCGCCAATTTGAAAGTAAGTATTATTTGATATTTTCATAAATATGCAACGTATTTTGATGAAATATGGCGCATCAAACGCGTCTTCGTGAGCTGCATTTGGTGGTCCCGGGAATTCGGTGCATACCTTTGTCGTGTTTGCGAAGAATCGATTTCCGTGTCGGTAGACACGGACATCGACCGACACGGAAATCGATTTTTCGCAAAAACGACAGAAGTTTGGGCCAGAGTACAGAGACCACCAAATGCAGCTTAACAAGACACGTTTGATACGTCATATTTCATCAAAATCCGTTACTCAAGAAGGACAAAATAAAAGAATGCGTACTGTGAATAGGATGCGGTTCTGGAAGTTTCAGTACGTGTTGTTGTTGTAACCACGTGATCATACACCTTGTTACCGATAATGTTTTAAAACATGTAAATGATGTACTAGTATGTCTGTGTGGCAATTTATTATCCATATTTGAGTTATGAAATTTGTTTCATAAACCCGACTACGTTTATGTACACATCACAACACGATTTTGATTTTGTAGATCACATATCTGTCTTCCAATATGCACGATTCAGTTGCGTCAATATGTGTAGATCAAACATAAACGGCTTGTTTTTCTTTATCAGATTTGCATATATTATTCTGCAGAAATTTATTTGTATATACAATTACATTGGTTGTGTATGTAGTGGTTCAAAATCATAGCTCTTAATTAACACATGATTAATTACAATTATGTAAATGTTCAGTTGTAATTTTGGGATTTGAAGCCATGCATCCGTGAAGGTAAATTATAGGATTCGATTAAACATTAAAGGTACATATCCACTCAATAGGCAGAAACTGTTCTTTATAGGAATTAAATAAGTGTATAATTGTGTCACTATTCCACCAGTTGAACTGTTCTCAAACTTACGAGTGCCCGCTATACAGATATAATAATTTAGTAATATTTATTTTACTGATAATGACTCGCGGTGGTATCGGGCTATTTTTATATGCAAATGAGGCATATGAGTAGATTGTTTTTTAATTATTTATATTATTTAAATGCGTCACCTGAAAAAATAATATTTTCGACAGATTATAAAATATGACCATTGCACAAAAAAAAAATAAAATACAGAGAATAAATAGTAATGTCCGTTAACATTTTAAGGAAACACGGTTATCGCCCCTGATATCAGTGTAGAAATTTACGGCTGATATGAAAATGAATAATAATGCCAATAAATACGTAGGGTAATGGTGAATAAATGTTTATTTTGACAGAAAATGTCATATCTACAAAATATACAAAACTATCTGTCTCCCTATGTTATAACCTACTGGTGGCCATGTACCTTTAACAAGTTCAACACCGCAGGCCTGTATAGTGGTATTGACAAATGGTGTAGATCCAGATGAGCCTGTCTCGTGACGAGCCGTCCCATCAGGATCTGCACATTTTTTGCAAGTAATTGTATAATTTTTTAGAACCAAACACCCCCTTTTCATAAATGGACTAGTCTGAAAATCTGGTTTGGCCCTCAGGTACGTCTTTGGCATTCTTGTATGTGAGGGTTAAATATGGTTATACCCCTTGTATGAGTAATACGATTATTCCTAATCTTATTACTTTTAGGGGAAGGGGTCAAGTGACGTTGGTGTGTTATGGACCTGGCTCCATGTCAGGTTATTCTAATGTCAGTGCTGAATATATTATTTATTTCGATGTAAATAGTCCGTTCTGATTTTAGGTAATTGTAACGCGCACCATTGCCGTTGGTTGAAAAAATGGCGAATGTCTTACCTTGTAGATTTTTAATATCAGAGTAACATTAGGTATGATTTAAAGAGCATTTTTTTCGCTTATGCCACACAGTGCCTGTTGTATTGTATATCGGGTGAATGTGCGTCAGTGTGTTCTGTGAGCCATGTGACTTTATACCTACGAGGGATGGTCTGTGGCCTAGGGATTGGAACACCTGACTTCCAATCCGGAGGTTGTGAGTTCAAACCTCGCATTGGGCATCAAAAATACTTTCATAGTATTTCCATCCCATTGGTTTGTCAAATGAGACTGTAAACTGTGGTCCCGTCTCTATATGACCTTAGCTGTTGCTGGGACGTTAAACACATTCACTTTAACTTTTTTGTACCTACAAACATTTGCGAAATATCGTGACAACTGTTTACAAAATGTACATTATATTCCGTAAATGACGTCGAATGTTGACGAAATGCTCTTAGCAAATGCGGAACTGAATTCCGCATTTGCTATGAAAATGTCGTCAACTTTCGACGTCATTTATAAAAAATGTTAAAGTTTATGTAAATATCTTTCATGAAAAAATCGCACATGTTCAACATCACATGGTGTGTCTGTTTGGTCTGTGTGAAGGCTGGCGGTTGTAGTGTGCTTACTGCGGCCCGAAAATAGGATATACTTGGATACAATAATTCTGACTCAAAATACAATTCTATAAAACATGTATGTAGTTTGTTATAATACCTGACACGCCCTACCACCCCATACAACCGTCCCCCACACCACCGTCCCGTCATGCATATACCACAGGTGTCTGAACAGAGATGGTCATTATGTTGGTGTATATGGGTATTTTGGTGGATTTTGGGTAGATTTGGGTTGATTTCGTTGTTTTTTTGTTATTTACTTAGTTTTGTGCAACTACTAATACTCAATCATTACACACGACGGAAATCGTCAATTATCTACATATTCACAATTCCGAAATTTCGACCCCTTTTATACTGTCAAAATACCCACAAAGGAACAAGTATTTCCGTACTTATACGTGTACTAACCCGCGGGAGGTGACGTAAATTGTATGTTGGTAACAATGCACCAAAACCACTAGATATACCGAAATAACCCATGAAACACCGAAATATGAACCGTTCTTCAAGAACCTGTGGCTGAGAAATGGGCGTATGAGACTTGAGACCAGTGTATCTCTTGAACGAATAGCACACTCCTCTAGCCTGAAAGCGCTCTGTAATACTTGTTGGAAGCATGCCGGGTGTTTCATTGATGGAATTGCGAACATTGCAGATCCTGGTCAGACTGTGCGGATGCACAGGCTGATCAGGATTTACACTGGTCGCACAACCCATAATCCTCATTTCTCCAGTCACAGCTACGTATCTGATACATTTAAATGGGGCTACAATGGTCAACAACACGCTTGATGAATCATACCGTGTATGTTACTGGGATTCACTCCTGTGATATGGTACCTGCCACCAGGTCAGGATGTTTTATTTCAGTGCTGAAATGTTAGACTGCAATTACATTGTATAGTGCTGGATGTACAATACTCCACCCGTACATGCGTATTCCCGCCTGTATGTACATGGAATGGCTGTTGAACATACATTAAACTTCAATTAATCAATCAACTAGCCAGCTACTCAGCCAGCCAGCCAGCCAAACGACCAAACAACCAACATACCAATCAATCAACCAACATACCAATCAATCAATCGATCAATCAATCAATCAACAAACAAACCACACTCAATCAATCAATCAATGAACTAACGAACCACAATCAATCAAGCAAGCCAACAATCAATCAATCAATCAATCAACCAACCAACCAATCACCAACCAACCAACCAACCAATCAATCAATCACCAACTCACCAACTCAGTAATCATCGTGTTAGCCGGGGCGCCAAGTAGGTCCGAGGTGATCGGCGTGCTATTTTTTTAGTTTGAATATGTGAATTTATTCATCAAAACCATATAATGAAAATAAGACGGTATAACCCTCTCATGTTTTTGCTGAACATCAGGAATATGAATCGAAGATGGCCGCCATTCTATGTTTCATCAAACTCACATTACCTTTCAAATAATAGTTTTAAGTCCTATGTAAACAACATACAACTTGGAATTTCAAGATGGCCGCCATAATATGTAAAACAATAATTCCGCCACGGAAGCGGTGTCGCGCCTGCCGATGTATTTGACCGCAACATGATCATGAGCATGCACTAAAGTAAGCATCACACAAACCGTCAGAGAAGTGTGTGCTTAAAACTGTCAAGGTTGAAGAAACTTTTTGACATACAAAAATCGCTTACATGCATCAAGTGTCCAAATATTGAAATAACCCATCAAGTAATATTAATGTTATACGATGATGGAGAAACTTGTACAAACCTTTGTGTTTCTGCAAAAATGTGAAGGTACAAACTGTTAAGGTCATGTTAATGGGGGCATGAGTGTGTTCCAAATGTTCACATGTATCAACTATTGAAGCAATCTGTCAAGTAATATTAAAGGAGATATAACCAGGTTCTGTTTTCGAGGTACGCTTATGTATTCATCATTTATATATCAAATAAAAGAAAGGTCACTGTAATCCGACAATTATGTGCCGTTCTTTTACGGATTTCATATTCCAGGCAACCAGTTTTTCCAGCCGTCACTGCATGACTAACGTCCCCTTGTTTCGCTTTCCACAATTATTTCTCTTTGCGGTCACGTGGGAATATGGCGTAGGCCTAAAACAGTCGAAATGTAGGCATAATGCGATTAGTAAGCTTAATGGTTCAACAGACTCCTTAGAACTCGAGGAGATCGCCGGTATCACATACATACCCTAGCTGTGCTGTATAAATATAAGAATGACCTAGCTACAAAATGCATACTGAAATTCGACAGTGTGTGAAAAAATTGGCATTACTGTGCCATTGTCAATAGCTGTAGGATACCAGTCTGTATATACTTATATTTACATCGTCAGGTTACAATGTGTTTTTCCATGATAGTACTTATATATAATGCTATATCAATGACCAGGCTGGCAACAGTGTACACACTTATCAGAGCTGTCAGGTGCATAGATGGACCTGGTGCTATGCTCGTCAAATTGTCATAATGTCCTTCTTTTGAGTCATTATTCACTTACAATGAAACAATGCTGTACATGTGGTCAATTAAGGAAAGCCAAATGCCCGCTATGACGGGCCAGCAGCGGATAAAATAGTCGCTCTAATTGTCACGGGGGTGGATTTCATTATCCAGGCATATCCCGCGGCCATATGTTGTTTGAAGATTGTGTCAACATCCACTGTACTTATCACAGCGAACAATTGCCCCGCCAATGATCCCTGCCACCCGGGCACTGCGACTGAAAAGGTATGTTATAAGCCCAAACACAACACGGGCCTTATAGGGCTTTTGCGACCAGTGTAGATTCAGATCAGCCTGTGCATCCACACAGTCTGGTGAGGATCTGCCAATTTCGCCATTTCATCAATGAAACACACTAACAATAATATTTATACTACATGAGTATGATATTTGATTAGGATCTACACTGGTCATAGATCACACAAACCCCATTTCTCCAGTCACATCCACATATAGGACCAAGCTATGTTTAATCAACGAAACCCCAAGTTGGCAAAACAAGACATTCCGTGATGGGCAAATGAACAACCTCGCCAAAATCACGGCTAAGAGGCAACATATCGCTCTGGAAAAAAGAAAACTGGCCGAGGCCAGGGCAGCAGGTGATATCGAAGCTATCGACCAGGTCACGGAAAGCATTCGAGTGATTGAGAATGAACTAGCAGCTCGCTTGGAGGCAGCATTGGCTATCATGGAGGCGCTCCGCACCACAGTTCCCGGCAGCAACATGGTAACCCTAGGAAAACAATGCAAATGAAAGAAAAAACTTCCACACAGGGACACCTAGCTGCCAACACGCCACCGCGCCTTCCGAGTCCCTTATTTGCCACCAAAAGACAATTATCCTAAAACACAACACTAAATACAGACAAGTGTCTCTCTTTTTTTAAGTGTTTTTTTTTCTCTCTCTGTCTCTCTCTCTCTTTATATCTCTTTCTTTTCTGATTTATGCAGACGGCGTGCAAGTCCATAGAGTCAGTGCGGCCGTTGAACGTAAGCATCAAGTCAAGTCAAGTCAGTATGTGAATCGAGACCAACTAACAAACACAGGCGACTGTGTGAGCAACGAGAAACAAGCAATTATTTCTAAGGCGCACAAACTCGGACCTACGCAAAACTTGCGGGGCTGTCAGACGTTATGCTACTGAGTCACACAGCGGGAATCACGAAGCCGAGGTGGGGAATGATACTGTCACGAAGCCACGAAGCTGGGGTGGGAAAAATGGTGGGCGGCAGAGTCACACAGCGGGCATTGACTCGAATACGCGCATAATTTTGACACTTCGTGAACTGTACGATACGGAAATCATCTGACAGTACATTTAAATAATATTAATACACAAAATTTAATTCATATTTTATATGCAAGTACTTTCCTTACTAGTTATTTCTCAACATGTCAATCATATCGCGTAATGATTAAAATATTAAAAGGAAATAAATATATGGATAATTGAGGATCTCGAGATACAGTATACATAGACAACAACTATTCCCCAACAGTCACAACATACAAAACATACTAATATTGAAGTGCAGTACATGGAGACATGACAACATGGATGCCGCTTTGGTATTTTCAAAACAGTCCAGTTGGGTGGTTGAACCTGGTTAGCCACCACAGAAACTCTGCCGCAAACCTCGCCATCCTTCGTCAAAAAGGACAGTGTTATACAAGGCAATGACGAATCAAAAATTATTAATGCATGTATAATGTACGGAAAATCATTAATCACACACACAAAAATCAGTTTCAGTAAATTGAAAGCTAGTATTGTAAATATAAATATAAGAAAGAAAAAGATATACTTATGATGACACAAAAACTTTAGCCACGCAAGAAGGAACGACAGTAATATTGTTCAGCATTTTCATATTAGTCTATTAAATTGCGTGATTACTGTATGCATCATATCCATATTATGGTACCTTGAATGTTGTCACGTTCTATATATGGTTGTGTACCACGTGTATTGCTGTCTGCAGGTATTATACTATTTATTGTTATCGTGAGTATTTAGTTGTGGCACAACTAGATTGACTGTCATATAATATCAATTACATTTGTATTAGTTGTGTCCTCCCAGTGGTATTTAGAACATAGTATCACCGTGTTCTTCTCGGAATTATTGTATTTGTGATTAAGGTTGATTTCTTAGTTTTATATATACTGACGGCGTCATGTCTTAATAGTTGTTATGCCCCACCACGATAGTGGAAGGGGCATTTAGTGTTACCATTGTCCGTCCGTTCCGCCTGTCCGTCGTCCGTCCGTCCGTCACCGACCTTGTGACTCGTAAAACGTTTAAACCGTAATAGATACAGACATGACACTCGGTGTGTAGCTTCCTTATGATAGTCCATGTGACAGATGAAATTTGACTACCAAAGAATTGGGCAAGTCCCCATTATATTTTTCAATTAGCCCAATATGTCACTACACGGAAAAAATGTGATGGCCAGCTGAATTCCACATCTAAACTCATTTTGGCGGCAATTTTGAAAAATGCCCGCCATCACTTTTGCATATTTCATAATAATGGCCGTAACATTTAATTGGGTTGTCTGAGACACATTTACCCCGGGATAAAACATGTTCACAATGTCATTTTGCATGATATATTGAATAACAAATTGTAATTTATTCATTTGGTGACGAAATAACGATACAAATAAGTAAGAAATGTGTTGTTTTTTTTTCACAATTTTTTAGATATATGTTCGAAATGTCACCAATTATCTGAAACATTAACCATATTCATTGTATTTTGTATCTCAATAAGTTTATGAACTGACTGGTCAGTCATAAGTAATATAATAATATGTGTTAAAACTTTTCTGGAATGACTGGAGTAATGGTCTTTATGACATTTCTGCCCTTTCTAGATTCTGATCCTCTAGCGATTTATTGCAGCCTTGTACTCCGCATTATACTCCGCATTAGAAGCAGGGCATGTGCTTTACTGACTGAGTGGCAATCAGTGTAGACCCTGAATAGAGTGTGGGGATGCACATATTGATCTGGAGCTACACTGGTCATATAACCATATGCTCTATTTCTCCAGTCAATGCGTCATAGGTTGACAGTTTCCATATTGACTCGCCGCATTGTTGATGAGCCTCCATCTATCCATATGCATCTGGTTGCTGTGCACTATGTATTTGCAGTCATCACGTATGTGTATTGAACTGATGGCTAAAATATGTAGACCTACTTCAGATTACAGATACACCTACGGTGATTAGCGCATCTCCTTATTTAGCCGATATTGATTCACACACTGCGTATTTTCAGTAAATAATGTATATCTATAACGACATATTTATTAGAGTATAATAGCATGCGTGTATTTTGACAATGGTGTCAACATTAGCCACCTGTTATAAATTTACATCTATTGAACATGTTGACCCTGATCAAACTAGCTATACTTTTCTGGGGTTAAACTAGAAGCAAATGCAATATGACCAAGTTCTTCGGGAATACAGCTTACAGTGTGAATGTGAGAAATATCAATTCACTCATCATCGCTGTCAGAGGAAGTATTTCCATCCAGGCGAAAGTCGTCGTCATCATCCGCCATGTTGGTACATGATAACAGCTTGCATGCGTCTGTACATTCAAGTCCGTTGACGATGCATGAACAGTCACGCGGCCGACATGATCACCTAGAATTACATGACACGAGTCCTAGCACGACTTCGGGAGCTGGTGGATTCCGTCATCCATTTGATAACTGGAACGCCGGTATCGCTTGATGTCCCTCCATGTTCCTCGTTGGGTGTTGGAATATCTGGACAGCAAATTAAACTACGTCGCCAGATAGCATCCTGATGTTTAGCTCGACGGGCGTGTTGCCACAGTGTGTCGTCATATGATGGGCCGTTGGCCGCTCTCTATTTCCCCACTCCTGCTGTGGAATAGTTGGTACCTGAGCTCACTGACATCGATTGTTTCAGTATTGTGGCAGTACAGCTGACAGGTGAACTCCTGGATGGTACGGACGACTTCATTTGAGAGGACCCATTCTTTTACAAAGTGATGTGAATACCTCTCTAAATTTTGGGTGGCGAAGCAGGATCTTCAATACGCTCAACTTTCCTTGCCCGGCAAGTGCACTGACAGTGTCACATCCTGCCCATGGAGAAAGTCCCATAAGGGCAGTGTATACTTTTGGTATACAGTTTGGTAATATCGATAAGCCCGACAGGTCAGATTGTAGATCGCTAATTACTTCCCAACCTCCGCATGTTAGTTTCACACGAACATCAATGAATGAGACGAACATGGACATTATCCCTAGTTTCTATCTTTTATCCTGAACTTTTAATTTTCAGATAGTGTATTCTTGCTCTTTATACTTGCCAAGAGTCGTTTCCAATTCTGTATTTCATGTCCAGCCATTATCTTGGTGAAGGCGATCCCATCTTCTGAACCGCGATGAACTCGTTTGGCAGCTTTGATCGAATGACTCCGATACACATCAAATATGACATCGATTCTCTCACTTTCACCAATGGCATGGAGCATCTGAGTGAATATATGATCATTTATATTAGTGCCATCCCGTCGATCAGTGTAGCGGAGGGGTGTGTAACTTTCTCAGCCGGCAAGATTGTGATCTCTAGATTCTTAGCAAGCACGGCTTTCTTTCATGTTTCCATCTGTGTTTGCTAATGTCATTGCCAGTGGACCAAGTTGATGCAGGGTTCCCACTGGTCCTTGAATTCCTGGAAAGTCATGGAATTTGGACAAATGTATTCCATGCCTGGAAAGTCATGGAATTTGCCTCTCTTTCTGTAAATGTCATTGAAAGTCATGGAATTTGGATTCCATTATTGGTGTTGTTGAGGAAAGTTCAGTGCAATTTTGTGATTTCGAGTAAAACAATTTGGTGTGGTAAGGGCATCTGGTACCAAATCGGTATTTTGTAAATTCAATACTGAATTACCACTTCTCTCCCCAACACAGGTGTATTCCAGACTCGAAATGGCTCGTTATGAGTCGATAAGCCTTAAAACACCGTTTCACCAGCATCATCCACGTCCTTGAATTTCGAAAACAGGTCCTTGAAATTCATGGAAAAGTCATGGAATTTGGTCGTCCCAAAAGAGTGGGAACCCTGTGGATGAAATAGGACATCGCTCATCGCTAACTGTCTGTTTTATGCAACCAGCATTATGTTACCAAACAATTATTTTGTCAGCTTTCAGGACAACGTCTTTGGATGTCACTGACAGTTTTGACTCTGTGTTTCTTGATCGGTTAATGGAAGCGCTCACCCTCTCCCAAATGCTGCTTTATCAATACAGCATATGCATTGTGACCATGTGCATGCGCTGTAAGAAGGCCGTTAGAAACCTCAGGTGTGGCGACTGCTCCGGTAGAGATAATAACACGGTCTGATGGATCGCTGCCAAACGGGGTTGTCCAGTTGTTCTGCAACAGATCCACAAGTGACACTACACCAGACTCATCTCTCTTTATTTGTGCCTTGCCAAGAATGGGTGACTTTGTCTGTACGTTGGGGTGATATCTAATACCGGAGTTATCTTAGAGCTAATTCACTGTGCTCTGCTGTGAGATAACATCGTGTCAATGTACCAGGCTTCAGGCTAAATCCGCGAATGCATCCTGCAGCCATGTGCATCTTGTTGACAGTTTCCTCCGTAGTCTGATCAACAGCAATCTTAGCTATCGGGTTTGTGTTCCTTAGCTGTACAGAGAATCCCCCATTCTGGAAGTGAGCGTGCATTGTTGGAATTGCCTCATACAATCCGGACATCTAAGCGCAATAGACAGACAACCGACAAAAATAAAGTATTTGTATTGCTTATATTAGATAATACACAGAGACAATTGATATACATATATTACCTCATCATATAAATACATCGTCGATATTGGTCTGAAGAAACACCAATTACTTGCATCTTACAAAGTAATAAGTGATATTAAAATGTTGTACATCAACCATCATGTGCATACAGCCGCTTTGTGGAAACTGACTACTTTCACAGAAAGAAAACATGTGACCGAAACACGCAATAATATCAGTGGGAGTCCTAAGTGGTTGTGCTAAGTAGGTTGCAAGCACGTAATGGTAGCCAGCAACTGGAATAAGCTACTGGATGGCTGGAATATGTTATTGTAGTCACCGATTGCGACAGAAATAATATATAGACGTATCATCCAGTTGTACTTGTTAAAATGCTATATTCAGACACTCAAGCTGTTAATGGCGCTACCTAGAGGAGCCATTTAGTCCGATGAGGCACAGTAAATCACGTTGAGCATTTCAGTTGTTGGAGCCAATGATATGAAAGACGACATCTGGTATTTATAAAATTAAGACGTCCTTGAAGTACATGTATATTGTAAAGTGCAATATATCTCCATGCCAACAATAGAAGTATGAATACTACTATGGAATGGCAAGACAAGACAAAACAATATCCAAAATACCTAGCTAAATGCACGATTTTAAATATTATATTATTATATAATTGCATTACTATTATAATGTACTATATTCATATCCGACGGCCATATTAGGTTTACGTTATTGCCGATGATGTATAATGGTGTATATAAAGGTAATAGAGGTCCCCTGTGACTTAGTACCAGGATTTTGTATGCTTAAATTATAAGATGTAGTACCGGGCATCCGAGTGTAATTGCATACGCTATTTACTACACAAGTTGGTTATCCGGTAATATTCATGATATTTGGTGTCCATTTTGGACTAATGTTATTGAAACACATGTCTAAATACATACCAAATGTATTGGAATAATTATGTACCTAAATACAATATTGGTATACAAAGTCGCTCCGATATGGGGTCCGATTACAAGTATATAGTGTGTCTTATTTCAAGATACGGTTGCAAGTACTTTGTAATATATTCATATATGGCTGCCATCTTGGACTTCTGTTATATAGATTATTATATAATTTCACATCAAAGGAACAAAAAAACACACATTCATTGTTTTAATATACACAGAATTAAAAAACGTCTATTCATTGATATGACTAATTAGTGAAATTATGTAAAATAGTCACATTTGGCGGTCATCTTGGATTTTTTCCATATGCAGTTAAGGCATTGAATTTTAAAGTTGCCCGTTTGTGTCAACATGTTAATACATTCATTATACTCTCTTAAATGGTTTAATTTGCTCCTGGGGATGCAATAATATGGCACAATATATCTAGTTGGCAGCCATCTTGAATGTATGCAGATTTTCCCAAATGCTCAAGGGTAACAGGTGGTCATCAGTCGGATTATAAAACTAGAAAGTCTACATAGGCACAATCAGTAATAAAACAACTAAGTTATTCAAAACAATGTTAAGCCCTAAAATCGGCTTCTGGCTGCCCGACTAAAAACAGAATTACGGAAGTTAATTTATTCTGCCGGAAATTCTTCGGCAAGATGGCGACCGAAGCGTTGTAAACTTTGTAAACTGTATGTAGTCACCAAAAAGGAGCGATAGCCACTTTATTTTAATAGGCAAGTCACCCATTGTAACTCATACAGGCTATTTTAATATAATATCATTTGTGTTTTTGCACTAGACAATAATCGACAGATTTCAAATCTTGAAATCGCTACAGTTGCAATATTTGAGGTATATGGCGGTATCGGTTGTAAAGCCATAGTGCTATGTCTATGCTGCCCCCCCGGTTCCTCTGCGACGGAATCCCGGAAAAGGGGTGGCTGCTTTGACGTATATATCGTGTATACTCATGAACAACTGGACACTTTCAAGCAAATACAAAAAAAAACAAAAAAAAAAACAAAAAAAAACCAGTAACTTATAAGGTACTTTCTGGCCATTTATATGGAAATGTTCACAATTTCATCTCGGCTTTTGAAAAACAAATCTAATGAGAGATTAAAAGCAGAACCTGCCAGACAGCTCGATATTGATTTAGCGATGCACCCACTAACCCATCCAGCTATGTCGACTTGTCTGAAGTTAGGAGAAAATTATTGTACACAATTGTATTACGATATATTTCTCTTTACCGAATTTATCTGCTGGATGTTTATTTTAACCCTTAGACCGCTCCTAACAGCAATTGTCGTCTGCTGTTGCTTTTATATATTGCCTTATTTCTCAATATAAACATGGGTTTGACAGCATTTCAGAATAATTTCAGAAATTATTCTGAAGTGCTGTCAAAGCATGTTGTAAATTATTTTAAAGTGCTGTTAAAGCATGTTTTTGATGGAAATGGAAAATAGAAAATAAAAAGCAGACGAAAAAAAGATAAGATAGCTGTGTAAGAGTTAAAACCGCTTTGTTCACAAACAGCGCCAAATTATCGTATCGGATTTATACTTCCTCAAACTGGGACTAAACAAATGTACAGTAGGTGGACAGAAGTGTTTCCAGTAAGTTTAAATCCCATAGACCTGTAGACTTACATGTATTTCCATCTTTACTCTAAAACCTCAGTACATACGTTACCAATTTGAATACAATATAAAGAGTTTGAAAGAAAATAGATTTATGCAGAATATGAATGTTTTGGTTACTGATTATCACAAACAGTTCGATAGATACATGTTTTTAAAGATGGCAGAATTATTTGATGTCACTTTTTGAGCGATGTCACCATTGACGTCAATGGGAAAAGCATTTCCGAAATATGTCCATAATGTTTAACTGCATGCATCTTGTAGACTACTTAGAATATTGAATACACATGTGCATCACATTCTGCGCAAATCTATTGGCTACTCAATGCATTTTATTACATTAAAATATGTAATGTACCGTTATAGTAACATGCTAACAAGCACATTTACAAATACATGTAAGTCTATAGGATTTCAATGGGTGGGAAATTACTTTTGTCCACCTACTGTATGTATGTTCCCTGTCTCAATTATGTTTTTATCTTATATTTAAGGGTAGGAATTGGCTCGAGGACCTTCCAAACCCGGGCATTTGAGCCCAAAAATTGCAGGCCAATGATCGTTGGCCCGTTTGTTTCCGAATTTACTAATATCTGCCATACAGTCAAAATATGTGCATTAAATGAAGGAGGCAATGAGACGGTTAATTTAACCTAGCTAGTTCATTCTCCTATCGCACGAAGCCGGTATGTAAGACCGTGAAAAAGGCTGAGTGTGAGTGCATGTGATATATGGAGACTCAGCCGTAACAGTGTTATCCTATATGATGATGATATTTAACGGTTGGTCAGGGCAAAACATATCAGGCAGGGAATGATCGATATTAGGTTATGCAAAGTATGATGTAATATGTTTTCGTGGCCAGCTACTGTCGTTTCGCGGCTTATCGTTATATACGAGTTGCTATTATTCGAGTTCAGGTGCGGCGTTTATCTGTTGTTATTTGGTTAGATGACAATGTATGGTTTTTGTAACCCGATAGCTATATATATATGATGACACATTGCATAATGGTCCCAGTTACGGCTATGGTCGTTGCCACCCAGCATACTTTAGAAAAGGTAGCATACTGGTGCAGTCTGATATTGGCGAGATCTTACTGTTAGTTTGTTATTGGCACTATGGATTACTCAATAACTCATTAGCGGACAGTGTAGGCCCTAATTAGATTGCGCGAATGCGCAGGCTGGTCTGGGCATGCACCGGGTGCGAATTCACTTAAACAGTTTTCTCACGGAACGTCACGTGCCTGTCGTTTTGTTGAAACATTTTATACGGCGTGTCTGTATGTACACTTAGAGGCGTATTCCTTTCGCATGTTATCGCGCATTTTATACTTTACTTCGAAAGGGCAACGAACTGAGTAAAGAACAGTGACTCAAATACATAGATGAACCGTTTTTAGGTTTACTTTTATCACTGTGTCTCAGATAATCAATATTTTGCTGTTCGCACTGAAAATACAACTCAACCAATATCACCATTTCATTTGGTCACATTCCAAATAGGTTGCATCGTATTCAAGTATTTTACAATCAGAATCTGTGACGAGAAGGGGAGATAATTTCGTAATGTAATTTCGATATACAGGTACAGATAAATATTAGTTGTGAACTTTAATGATTTATTATTGTAAAACAAATCGTACTATACTATAAGTATACCAGCCTGACATGGCGTTGTTTACATGCTTTGTTTATATAAACATTGGTGTATACATAAACATGGAATTCCTGTAGGTATTTCCCTGTTTATTATGGCACGTCGCTATAGTCATGATCGATATATTGCGATTGACAAAACTGTTTCTTATACTGGAGCAGTGGGTAAACTGGTGGCCAACGGTGGCACTTGATTTTAATTTTGCACTGCATACGTTCGATCCTCACGTTGGCCATTATATATATATTTAAATATTGTTTTTGTGTTTTCTTTTTCTTTTCAATGCATCTTTATTACATGTAACAACAATTGACATGGTAATTATGAACCACATGCATCCACGTTTATTTATTTATTTGTTTATTATCTGAAGTGAGAGGCATAGTTTTCGACATGGTGTTCTCCGTAACATATTTGCATTTGTAGTGAGTCGAGGTGGACTTTCACAATAACACACGAATGTGCAGAATGCATTTCACAATGATTAGGTTAGTGAAGTGTTTTATAATGTTGTGTAAAAGTAAATGCACGTCTGTTTCGGGATGTGTGCGTTACCTCTGGCGCCAAAATAGTAAAAGAGAGAGAAAAATGTATGCCTTTGGCAGGATTAGAACTCACGACCGTCCGATCACCGAACAGCAGATCTACCCACTAGAGCACTGAACGATGTTACTATTATTAGAAATCATATCGAATGTTAAGGCATTTGCGCTGGTATACAAATACCATGTCTACAACATATGACGTAAACTATTTAAAAATAGCACGTGTTTACAATAATATTTACAATAATAACGCGCCAGCTCAAAGCGGTATACCTCTACCATTGGAAAGATTCCATTATAAACACTACTTTAATTACTTTAAATACAAATCTTAATTACTAACCATCGACTGCAGTTCAACTGAGTTCAGACATACGATACACATATTTCATTCAATTAGTTTCAATTAAATTTTCAATTCAATGTATTACACTCAATTCTAATCCATTTTACATGTCATCATGAGGTATAAGTGAAAACGATGCTGAAACTGAATTGTGAACATCTGATAATAACGGAAAGAAGTCTGATACATACAGTTTGTTTACAAATTGGCTAATATTGGCAGTACAAATAAAATAATCGACTGTGCTAACGCCTTTGCAAGTCGTATAGCCTGATGAACAATCTATATATATACTCTTTATGTCCTCCATAATATAGAGAGTACATAGGTAATGAAAGTAATAGTAAATAATGAACATGTGAATACATTATGAAATAGTGATGCTAAATGGGTAGTGGTGATAATGACACATGTTATAAACACACAGACGCAGCCACACGTACATACACTATTCAAGCATACACATATATACATACACATACATACAGGTCTGTGGTGTTGAAAGGATTACACATGTTATTGGCGTTTTCACGTGTTTTCGAATTTCGCTTTTAACGTGAGGGTGTTAACAACAGGATAAACAATCAACAATCAACCCTGGTTTCTTTCTCCAAACTTATGGAGATGGAATACCGTTGGGTTATGTTAGTATATCCACTAACAAATATATTGTAATTATTTGCTACATGTACCATCAGTCTGCTATAATTCAATGGTAATTTCTCTTGAATTCTGATATCCATATCTAGAAATGATACAATTGGTGAATTTACTTTATTCACAGAGTTTACTGCATTCTTTTAAAAACAAGTCGATATGAAAAATCGAATGTAAGAACAATTCTAACAATATATCTGTATCGACCACATTGTGAAGTTTCTCCCGCCAGTTATATATTTTTCTTTAATATCTTTCTCAAAATATATGTACTTCATTTCTCCCATCATCATGATTAGATCAAGATGCTTAATACAACAAAATATGAATATCATCATTTGCAATGCATGACACACTGTCGCTTTTTTGCCATGCTTACATCATGCTTATGTACTCACATATTGCATATACAGCATGTTGCGTTCTGAGATCTTGAAAAAATAAAGATATGTTCTGTTCTGTTGTGTACATAATTGTATGTGTATACACGTAGTTTCTAAATGACTTACACGCAGACTTGGCGCGAGACAGACTGCGTGTATGCGCACTCTGGTCATCACTCATTCCGATTGTCTGAGGTTTTCATGATTACATAGGCATGTAGGCTTGTTACATGTGTGTCCTATCCATACACATATTAATAAGTAGCTGGAATGACTCCTCCGATCACCCTGCACCCAGTCCTTTATCGATTCCTAGATAGTGTTGCAAACATTCTTACTGTAACATATATTGAATACATTTCACGATATATTTACATATATATCTGAATTGCAATCAGTGTGGGCCCCAATCAGTCTGGACTAATGCCCAGGCCGAGTCTGAGCCCACTCTGAAACGTACCCAAGTTGATATGGGTTGTAAAGTTTTTCACCCGTCTACACACTTTCTGTTTGTGAGAACTGGCATTCGTTGCACCGTACCAATATGGTGCCAGTCCGTATTCTCATATTATAGTGTACACCTGATGTTTCCTGTACATGTCCTGTCCCGTTTGTCGATGAGTGCAGCTCTGCCGAGACCGTATGTATATGTGTAGCCTGTGGTTTGTTGTGTGCTCTCCTCCGAGTCACTGCCACGATTTATACCATAATGATCTGTCTGTCGTTGCACTCTGCTGACCCGATGCAATTTCATTAGTGTTTAACAATCTGTTTCGTAAATGTAGTCGCAGTGCCTTCAATCTTATAACTGCACAGAAACCGATAATAAAAGTTGAGTAATAGATCATTTAATTGTAGATTGCTATTTTATTTCAGAACACAATTGTATCCCTAAATCGCCTGAAATACATTGGGTTGACGTGAAACAAATATGTTTTATAGTCTAGCATAACTATCATTACACACCCTGATAATTCTGTAAGTGATGGCTGTTAATTAAATGTATTCAAATTAACTCAACTGGTGTCTGGAAGTGAAACCTATTTTCATAGGTGGCATAGTACTATCATTTCACAGTGAAATAAACGTTGTTTCACACATTGTGCGTCTGGTACAGTAATAGCGTCAGAGCATTGTCAAATCTTTTCCCCTGTTTAGCGGCGTTTAAGATAGTATAACAGATTAATGCATAAATTCCTTAAAGTTTGATAAAATATGTGTCTGATATTGTTCATTGGCGCTAGTTAAAGTGATGTATCTCAGATGATGTCTCAGATATCCAATAAATGGTTATTAGATGCATGCACACTAATTGACATCAACTCGATCACATTTCCCAAAAACATGCGTTATATTCAAGGATATGCTATCAGAAACATGTGAAATGATAATACTATAACACATTTGGACAGAATCACCCATGTACAATTAGATCCAGAAAAACGATACAAATCTACAATTAAACTATGTTTTTTTCATATCCTATTTCATGACTTTCCATGCATATCTGAGACAGCCTGGCTTTAAAGCTACTGTGTCTTAGATGAGGTTGGAACGTGGGGTATTGAGTTAGGACAAAAGCATTTACCTGAAGATTTGTATTGGTTTCCTGAATATATTTGCCCTGTGAGTGATCTGAGAAAGAGAAAGCAAATTATTATCAAAAAAATAACTAGCGTCTCAGGCCCGTAGCCAGACCTGTTTGAAGGGGGGGGGGGGTCGTTTCGAAGTCCCAAGGGGCCTGAGGTATCTAGGGGATCCGGGGGCATGCTTTTTTGCTAAAAAAGTGGACCTCGAGGCTGGGCGAGGGGGGGGGGGAGGGGGGGGGGGGGTCGTCCGACCGCTCCGACCCCCCCCCCCACCCCTGGCTACGGGCCTGCGTTAGTATTTTGCTAAATCAGTATTCATATTTCCCACTGATGTGCTCACACCTAGTAGCCACGTGCCTTGCTTTGACTAGACACTATGTCACCAACTACGTCACCGATAATATTCAGTTCTCGCGTTTTTAAATTCGGTTATTTTGTATGACCATTCACGTACATCGTTGAGGTATTACAGTGTTAATATGGCGATTACATAGAGGTGTGCAGTGCTGACCATATCTTGTAATACAGCTTTTGAAGCATTTCAAACAAGTTTATCTTTTTGTCTTATCTGCAGCGAAGCGGTAGTCAGTGGTAACACGAGGAATTACGTGACTGCTCGCAGGTTTTTCGATAGATCGGAGAAAGAATTGCGTCACTACTGGTCATAGGCGGCGGAACCGGAAAATTATTGAGAGGGGGGGGGGGCAATCTTGAGGGCCCAAAGGGCCCGATGTTGCTAGGGGTCCGGGGGGCATGCTCCCCCGTAAATCTTTGAAATGTAAGAGGCGTAACACGCCATTTCCTGCATTTTCAGAAAGTTTGAGGATGAGTATATGTGCTTTATTACAAATTTATTGAGGGGACCATGCTAGTGTTTTTTTTCCCCAAATACTGCCAAGTTGAACTAAGCATGCATTTCGTATGCAAATTAAATAATTAACGGACAGACGCATGTTTATAGCCAAGAAGAAGTTACGACTGTATTCATACAATATCCAGTGATATATCTCAAGTGTTTTTGTGAATTGCTTATTTGGAGGTACCGTCTGAGACACAGCCACTTTAAAGAGAACAACCACACATTTTATATTATGTTTTCTGTGTCACTCATTCCGTTGAAATTCGGAGTACTCGGAGTGTCATAGACCTCTGAAAAAACGCAATGATCCCGAGTTGACCAACATGAGAACGAATTGACTTGAGAGCGAATTGACCAGATACCCTAGACCTCGAATGGAATATGTACCTTCTCGCCGAAAGATTACACCATATCTGGACTGACGTTCGTTAACACAGGTCGAAACGCCACATTTGTATCTATAAGGAATTTTAAAGTGTACAGTTTAAATATTTAGGGTACAATTTAAACATTTACTGTAGTGTAAAGTTAAAAAGTGTATCGCTCAAAAGACGCTGATTTCAATCGAAGAAAGTTAAAAGTCTGTGTAACCCGTGTGAACACGCCGGATTGGCTACTGAAGCGGCCATCTCAAATCATTATAAAATGCGACCGTTCCAGTATTAAACAGCTATATAACCACGCACTAGATATATACGGTAATAAAATAATAACACATATCTACCAATAATTAAAAGGACAGTGAGTCAGGTGGGAAACGAATATTGTCGTCTGCTATTTAACTTATGATGGTGGGTTTCGTTTTCTGGGTATTAATCAAGGCTCCAGATAAGCTTCGTGTCTAAAGAGTATTGTACCCCCTGATTTCAAATTAAATGGCATTGCGTATTTTATACTTACCAATGGATTATTGTTTTTCTTCATTATTAAATAGGGAATAAATGATAAAAGCAAATTTAAACATTCACTTAGCTTTTTGCAGCTCAACTAAGTACATTTTCAACTTTTTTACATTATTTCCACTACTCAATTTGAAAATCAATCCATATTTTCACATTGGTTTGAGAATTTTGTACTTCCACTTTTAATAATCAGTGCGTATTCTGCTAAAATACGCAAAGATGCACCTTGTCTGGAACTCTAAATTTAAATGAATAGTTTAAACAACTGACGCCGTGGCCGTTGTTATAAAACATACTATGTCAGGGATGGGGGTAGCGTGATGAAGGTCAGCGGCAGACTTAGGTTGGTGAAAAGGTTTAGCGGTAGAGCAAATGGAGTAAAAAGACAGTCATTTGCCACGACGTAGGTACATTTTCGTTGTTTTATTCATATTTTAATGTAATAAAACACGATGAAGCCATATAGCCTATGGCACGACGGAATATATCATAGTTCTACGAATGCAAACACTTTGTTAAAATATGCAGTGAAAAAAAGTTATTGAAGGATTTGTAGTCTCCTCTGTGTAAACTAACCATGCCGTTACGAAATTTACAGACATTTTCGGGTCGATTTTAATGAAAATACGGTCTATACCCCTGTATATAGCACATGTAGCCCACAGTTATCCACTATTTAACACTTTTTACGGGATTTCGCCATTCGCATACATCTCACGTCCGAGAAAACGATATGTAAGGTCCGGCGGTGGGAAGTACATGCGAGAAAGGTGGGAAGGTCGGCGGCAGGAGTCAGATAAGTGTACATGCCTGTACTGGTTGCTATTTTTGTATTATGTTATAATATACAAACTGTAAACAAGTCTTGCTTTATTATAAAAGTTGAATTACCCTGACAGTGTACGCATTTCGGGCAAAAATCAGAGATGTAAATACATGCATTGTATGACGTCACATCTGTAATATTTCTGAAAGAGGCTTTATTGGTTTAAAATGCATTTGATACATGTTTATTGTGTCGAATAAATGGATTTATTGCGAAAACTGAGTTCGAAAACCAGCAGATGTCGATATTTTATTGAGCGGTATAAGAGATAACGGTTGATTGTACTGTATACTTGTATCATTTTCAAAGACAAAATACTCGTTCAACTAGTCCTGTGTCTAAGATAGTTTTTGTGGTGATCGATTGAAAATCAAAATCACACATAACGATATATTAACTGAAATAGAGAAGCACGTGAACAAAATGGCGGAAGTACGTGTATCTGACAACGATGGAAATATAATTGATGTTGTTGAAAGGGCCCAAACTAAAAATAGCTTTGAATTCTCCATGGGCTCGAACACGTATTTGACAAACATACATGTAAAAACAAGTTTTTAAAATCATCATCTGTTATGATGTTTCATGTAAAGACGTTATATGTTGATGCATAAACTAGTTATACATGGAAATTCGTCGCGTAAATAGTCACGGCGTTAGTCCATTGCCCGCATGTGTCCGCATTGCCCCGATGTTTTGTATTAATCGTGTATCCATTACATTGAAACTCGCTTAATCCGGTTGTAGGAGGCATTTGTGCCATCGGCTAGGACACGTTTGCGCATTTATTTCCACAAATGTACAAGTACAATAAAACCTCACTGACAACCGTCTGTCTGTCCGTGTATCTGTAGGTCGGTCCGGCCGTCATGAACACATAGTGTGTTTACATTGTAAGTTTATTGATAATTTGATACATTGCGAACAACTTTTGATATTGGACAATAATCAGCTTTTGGTGTGACAAAAGTTTCAGAGTATAAATCCGCGTGTACAATTTTGTCAACTTTTGACGCCATTTACGGAAAATATTGTAAATTTTAAAACGTATTTCATGAAATTACGCAGATGTCCGAAGGTACAAAATCACATGGCGTGTCTCATATGTATGACGTGATGGAGACAGCGAGAGATATATAGAGAGGAGAAATATATAGTTTGACGTCTTCACTGGCTCGATGACTTTGCATGTCGCCTCCAAGAGAATGCATACGGGAATGAGGTTTTTAACTTTGCTACTCGGGGACCGCCGTTTAAAGACACCATCCGAGACAACGTATAATTGACTTAGCAAGGAAATCACATTATTTGCACATACAAACTGGTCGAGAATCGAACACGGGCGGTGGCGTGTACATTTGGCGCTGTTACTCTTGCTCTCGGCCACCGTCTGCTAATTACCTTTAGATCTACTTGAGCCGAGGGAATTGCACCGTGTGTATAGGTGAGGGATTTATTTGAGTGTAAATGCCTTGCATACGCAATTGACACCCCCCCCCCCCTCCACCCCCAAGAGCGATGAAGTCTGTTACGTATATCATACCCGACTGTAGATAATAACGAAAATATATATTATTTTACTGAACACTTTTAAACGTGTTAATGGGATTTTGACGATTCATAGGTTTGTCCGCACAATTACTGTGTTTAACATTCCTGCGAATAAGTAACTAAAGGCGAAATGAACTGCGAACGAAGCCATTCGTTAAATGCAAATGTCTAGATAAAATACCAGGAAAGATAACGCAAACATGAAATTCCTTTACAATTAAACTGCATAGTTTGTCTATTGCTTGCATTATTTACGTTTACATTGAAATTCGCTTAAGCTGGTGCTAGCATGCGTTTGTTTCATTGACTGTGACACTACTGGCGCAGTCCCTGACACAAATGTAAAGGCTCAATGCATTTTTCGGGAGGTCATGTTCCACGATTACCATGTATCTCTCGGCTTTGTCTTTCTTATTAGTCTTAACAGATATATATCAGATGTATGTACAAGTCTTACTCACATTTCAACCTGTAGGTTAGAGAAATATAACGGTGTATTACACCACTCAGCAGCAGTACACCACTCTCTTGATTACCATATACATGTATGGAGAAATGACATCAGTAACGTCGCAATGACGTGCTTCCTTCGACCAATCAAGTCATGTTCTCGGACACACCCTCTCAATCGCGAAACAGTCGCCGTTACTACGGCCCGCCTCCAGAAAGTAATTCGCATATCTCTTGGCCGTATTTTACGCTTGATTCGCTGTGTTTTTATGAAGAATCATGTGTGAAATGTAAGAGAATGTTATCTGGAAATAATGCCCTCGTTATAGGGTCCTACCGCTAAACAAACTCGGTTGGCTACGCTCACTCCTTTGTTGAGCGTAAGGACTCAATCGCTCCAATATTATTACACCATAATCAGTTAACCTTCTTTAATAAACGATATGTAACGAACTGTCAAAATGTCAGTCGGTGTCTAACGGCACAGAATACCATCACGCATTTCAACATCATTTGATCCCCGCAGCGCGAGTTTTGTTTTGTTTGTGTATTGGTGTTTAACGGCCTATCAACAGCTAAGGTCATGTAAGGCCGGGCAAACGGGTTCGATCCCGTTTTAACCTGCTGCATTGGGGGGGAAATTCCAAGATCAGAACGGAATATTTACATCGAGAAACAATATATTCAGCCCTGAAATTAGAATAACCTGACCTGGTGGCAGGTCCATACCACACCAAAGTCACTTGGCCCCTTCCCCTAAAACAGGATTACAAACAATCGTAATACTCACATAAGGGGTATAACCAGATTCAATTGTCACATACAACATGCCAAAGACGTATGTGAGGGCCAAACCAGGTCTCCAGTCGGAATTCCGGTAAGGATGAACCCCGATCGTTAAAATACCCATCGCTTGCACCCACCTTCCACCCACCCGCAGCGTGCGACTTTCTAAAAACAAATCCTTATTTGACCTTGTCATTGGATATAAAATCATCATAGCAGAGCTATGGAATAACTAGATATTATGTTTGTAAAACATGGATATGCCCCCATGGCATACTGGACTCTAACTGAGAGATTGTGTATAAAAAGAGAAAACTTTAAATTTACACACATTTCAAAGTCATTTGACAAGGTCTTACACATTTTTGACATAAGAAAATGGCTAAGTGTTCAGCACCATTTTAAAGGTCACAATGGTCAAAGTTTGTGAGATTGCGTCACACATGTTCAGGTGAATGAACTGTCCAAATATTAAAGCAATCTTTCAAGTAATATTGTAGATAGTACATGATGGAGAAACTCTTACAAACTTTTCGACGTATGAAAATGGCTAAGTGTTTCAGCACCATTTCGAAGGTCAAACATGCCAATTTCATGCCATTGGTGGTGTCAGTGCATCACACATGTTCAGGTGAATGAACTGTCCAAATATTAAACCAATACTTCAAGTAATATTGAAGATATTACATGATGGAGAAACTCTGACAAAAAAATCGATGTAAATGTACACGGACGGACGGACGTTCTAACATTTCGGGTTTATGAGCTATTTATTCTTTAAAAGATCAAAGGAATAGCTCCTAAATTTCAATAGAATTAGGAGCTTACGGAATTAATCAAAGGAGTCTATTGTCTTAGGCTCCGCCCCTTAGCTCTTAACTCCTGGATGTTAGCCCGGACGGACGGACGGAAGGACGTACGGAACCTCAAGAACAACGCAATATGCCCCCCCCCCCACCCCACTTGCTACCGCATAGAGGGCATACAACATATACATGGTGATAATGCAGTAAATGTTTCAAAATAGAGAGGTATAAACCCTAAGGTGCCAATGAGTCGGGGGAAACATGATAATAACAATACAAATATAGTGGTATGTGGTACAAGTACCACGGTGGTCTTCAACGTGGCAATTAATGTACTGCACATTCAGCGATGTACGGTACCCAACACAAATTAGAACTACATTAGAACTGCAAGTCAATTCCACTTAGTGTTGGAGAAGTTTTAGGTGTGCGAGATAGGCATGAAAAGCAAGCGGCTGAAATAACGAACAACAACAATGGCTGCCTCCTTGGGATAAGCGTGGTTGACGCCCGTCGTATGTTTAACTGTTTGTCCTGTTGTATATGCGTTGTAATATATATTCTACAGGTGCTTTAACACTTTAAGGAACATATTTAAAACAAAATGAACTCAAACCGGCTCAGAAAGTCTTCTCAGCACGGGTACAAGTGAAATATACGCTAATAATTTCTTTTGCGTATACCTCCATCGGCCATCAACGACACAAGGAACACGAGACCGTCTCGATAATGAACATACATAACTATACTAATTAATACGTTGCCACACAATTTGCCAAGCGAACCTACCACAAACCTGTATAATTACATGTACTTCCCACCTCCCGACCTTTAGAGTGCTTACACATCGCTTTCACGGACGTGAGATGTATGCGAATGGCGAAATCCCGTAGAAAATGTTCAATAGTGGATAATTGTGGGCTACATAGTTATATACAGGGGTATAGACCGTATTTTCATTAAAATCGACCCGAAAATGTATGCAAAATTCGAAACGGCATGGGCTGTTTACACAGAGGAGACCACACATCCTTCAATAACCTTTTTATCACTGCATATTTTAAACAAAATGTCTGCATTCGTAGATCTATGATATATTCCGTCGTGCAATAGGCTATATGGCTTCATCGTGTTTTACATTAAAATATGAATAAAACAACGAACATGTACTTACCTCGTGACAAATGGCTGTCTTTTTACTCCATTTGCTCTACAGCTAAACCTTTTCGCCAACCTAAGTCTGCCGCTCACCTTCAACACGCTACCTCCCCTGACTTATGATCGCAGATTTCGGGGTATGTTCCAAATATAACCAAAAATTGCCAATAAATTTACAACTTCGTCCTCAGTTTTCATCGGCTGTTGGTCATCTCGCAGATAAATGAAGCACAGTGAAGGACAATTTTAAAATATTCTGTTGTTTATGATTTTAACAATATTAAAGATCATATTAATGACGGATTTAATTTAGAGTTGTAAGGTTTAAACATCGGAATGGCGAGTGTTGGTGGATCAATATTACCAGGGAGTATGGCGAACGATCATTCCGAGTCGGTCTGTGACCCGTGTAAACACATGGGGTCAGTAACACACGCCAGCGCGTTCTGTGGACAATGCGAGGAATATATGTGCCCGTCTTGTGTCGCAACGCACCGTGGTTTGAAACTTACACGCGGTCACGACGTGCAATCGATTGCCGGAAGTGAGTCGGTGTCTTGTGGAATATCCGGCGCGAGTAAACTGTCCCTGGTATTCTGTGACGAACATACGGCTGAAGAGATTGGCTGGTTTTGTGAGAACCACGATGCAATGTTTTGCGAGACATGCAAACTTATCAAACATAGAAAATGCAAAGTAACTCCCATTTCTGATATAGACACGTCTACCCGCCGACACCGGTTACTGGATGTTGCCGGGTCACTGGTTGAATTGAAAACTAGAATTGGAGACTTGAAGGCTGCGCGAGAGAAGAGTATAGAAGATTTGGAGACTTTGAGAAAGTCCCTCGAAGATGAGATACGTAACTTTAAGAATGAACTAATCGATGTTGTGAAACAGATGGAAGGAGAAATGATCTCAGAAGTTAACAAAGCTGTTAGTGTTGAGCTGGATGTTATTATGGACCACATGTCGACCATCGACCGGCTAATTTCCTATCTAGACACATGTGTGACGACTGCTGACGAGGCTAAGACCGTGGTAGATCACGTGACTAGTGTGATTGCCGAGCATAAATTGTCTGCTACCCTGACAACTGTTGAACCGACCGTGACTGATCTGGAACATGAAGCTTATGACGTCAACGTGTCATTTCAGCCGTCACATCGACTGACTGACGTCGTCTCTGGTAGTAACACGTTAGGTAAATTGGATATTAATCGCTCAAAGACAACGCGTGAAGTTCCGTCTATGTCCGTTCCTTGCCCGGTGGGTCTAATGGCGAGCAGAAAGTCCTGGCTAGACATGGAAATCGAGTCGTCTGCCAAGATTAAACTTCCATCTATATGGATTACCGGCTCGGCAATATTGCCCGATGGGCAGACTATATTAGTTTCACAATGTGGAGATCCGCAGCTATTTCTCCTTGATAAAATGTTGTCCCTGAAATCGACACTCAGATTATCAAATAAGGTCTGGGACGTGGCCGCCGACGGCACCGACGGTGTCATAGTGACGATACCGGATAGTAAGAAGCTACAGTGGATCGGCGTGGGCAACACGCTCCTGGCGGGCTGCACCGTGAACACCGATACGGAGTGCCATGGCGTGGCCGTCCACGCCGGGGAGATTTACACAAGCGTGTGCATGGACAGGGGCGTCGATGGTGGCCTCGTCCTGGTGCTAGATAGACGCGGGAAGGTGACACGGCGAATTGGGCTGGACCTCAGTGGTAAAGGCATGTTTGTTTATCCAAACCACATAACTGTGAGCCCGCGAGGCTCGGTGTACGTATCCGACTATAGTCAGCATCGTATAACATGTTTTTCTGCTACAGGGGATGTCCTATACGACGTTAAAAATAAGAAGATATTATGTGATCCTCGCGGCATGGCACTCGACGAGAACGACAACCTTTTGGTTTGTTCCTGTTATAGCCAAGACATTCATGTCTTCAAGAAGGATGGAAGCTACCACAAGGTGTTCGCGTCGTCCACTGATGGCTTGCAGTATCCGTACTGCGTATCGTACAGACGTTGTGACCAGACGCTTATTGTGACAATGTACAGCAGCAATCACAGCTGTGTGGCATACACATTAAAATAAATTGTTTACATATATATATATAGCTAACGAATTAGTATGTGAAGTGTCTAAATCACGTACATTTTACGCACGCACGCACGCACGCACACGCACGCACGCTCGTACGCACCCACGCACACACGCACTCACACTATACCTGTATATAATACAGTGCAACATATCTAAACCGGACACACTGTGGTGTCCGGGTTATAGAGATTGCACTGTATTATATACTAGTCCTGCAGTACTACCACTGGACCCGGACTTGGCGCATATACAAGTTTTGTTGGTGATTTTGCATCTTCAAGACCTCTGTTATTGGAATCCGACGGATGTCACTCTGTCATAATCCAACATTTTCATAATCCAAAATGGCCTCCAAAATGGCCGCCCAAAATAACAAAACCAGCTGTTCGAGTCTTAATAGTCTGAAACCAAAGCATATTTCTGTAATATATTATATATTGCTTGTGGACGTTAGACATATGTTATCTGATACAAATCGACATTCAAAATGGCCGCCAATACCCTGCCTCAGTTCTCACAATGGCGTTAACAAGATTTGATCTACGTTGCAAATTCAATGCACAATCGATATTTGGTTTCATTTTGTGTTTCGTATAATGTATTTACTTATAAGTTTACACATATGCTGATTAAGTGGTGCTCAAGATGGCCACCACATTAATATGTGCATGCATATGTGAGTAATATATATTTAGCTCTCTCAAACACATAAATCAATATGTGTTTTAATCTTTGCCTTGGGCAGTAAATGGGATAGTATGGTGATCGCCAAACCGGAAAAGTGGGTTTCCGCCGGGTACTCCGGATTCCCCCCACGTTAAGAAGTTTAAATAGGAGTTTGATGTTAATACTAAGATAATATACGTTGCTATTAATGGAGATGGGCGCCATAACTTGTGGAATATAGTGTGAAGTTTTTCAGTATCGTCTCATGGGAAGTTCAGTATGTTGGCTTGTACACAATTCATACAGCATTATGCTTAATTGTGCGTTCTGCAAATGGTATCCAAGATGACCAGCAAGCAGTTGACATTATGTATATCTAAATATGATAACATATGGACACTATCTATTTGCTCGGCGAATTACCTTGTTGTAGTGGGAACTTGTTTTCCTCAAGTGATATGCAGGATAGCCGCAGAGATATATAATACACAACCAAATGAATATTGATTGAGCAATTAGTCACATATATGCTTGCTATGGAGGACGGGTAGTAAAGGAAAATAAACTATTCACTCAAGTAGTTTACCAAACATGCTTTATATAGGACCGGTTACCCTATCCGAATCAATGGCCAGTGTACCATTAATAGAACAGACTCGCATGACTCAATAAAATGTCACAGCATTGATTAAGGTTAAGCTATTATTGCTCAAGAGTAGCATGCATATTTTTTCTTAAATGACAAGATATGTATGTAACTTAATCTCAAACGCTTATAGGTGGTTTTCAACATATCCAAACTATAAGCCCATGGGCATGTATCAATATCAATGAGCAATCTACGACAGCTTTATACTGTATATATGAGCACATCAATTACTACGTAAAGTGATAAGAGCCACTAAACTACGTCTGTGTCTATAAGGCTCGAATACAAAATGGCGGCGGATCGAGGCGGAGTCGAAAATTAAAAGTTTTGAAATCACCTCCGAAACACAGCCATATGGACTGGACATGATCTAACTAAGAAAACAAAAGTTTGATTTTGAATATCGGTCCAGAAATTGCCAAGTTATTAACGTATTTATAAAGGCATATGTCGGGATGACGTCATATAATATGTGTAACGTCATGACGTCGAGCCGTTTGGCGCCATATTTCTATGACGTTAAACATGTACCAATGCACTTATAAAACTAAATTCTGAAGAAATATAAAGAATCTGCGGTATGACAAATTATTGTGATTCTACAAATTCTGCGCCTCGGGTGAATATAGTTTCAAACGGGCAATATATGTTTACAATGTTGACTTTGAAATTCACTAAGCAATGCTAATTGATGAATGTCAAGTTTGCATGACAGTTGAATTTGCAGGACAGTTGCTGATGCTTATGTTTATATATTATAAAATAGTTCGGAATAGCGGGAACCTCACACAAGAGCTATTAATATCGGTTTGAACAATACGTATATGAGTTCGGTTCATTCGATACATTGCATGTATCATCCTTTGCAATTATTGCTACCATAACCGTAACGGTAAACTGTACATACATTATAATAAAAAGAAACAGTTAACCAAACGTCATTTGCGGAATTAACTTCTGACAGTTCATGCTGTCATACCGATTTGCATATGTGCAATACAGTTCTGTTCTTCATCGCTCTGGGTACCACTTTGCACTAGGTAGAATCGCACGTGCAGAGCAGGCACCACGATGCATGTAAGACAGGCAAGCGTACAGTGGTAAACACTGAGCCTTCAACCGTCACCGAGGTGCACTCTATAACCAGCGGATTCCGGCCCTCAAATATACTAAGAGCTCTAGAAATAGTTAACTTATGTAAGGAATATGTCATAAAATACAAACAGCCATACAGCCCCCACCTTCCAACTAATACATATATCGATATATGAAAACAGAACAGATGGCTGAGAAAATGATAGGTGTCTATTGGGATAGAAGAAGTTCTCAAATATAATTTTCCACTATTGTTTACCAGAAGTTAATGTTCGCCGACGATTCAAAAATGAACTGCTACCGCATATCACCGCCACTTTTAAGTATTTATGGACCCCTTCCACTACTGCACTCTGGTTTATGTGCGTATGACAGTCTTATGTATATTTGGTCGTCAGTCGTTTGTCATCATCACTTTCAATCTTCAAGTATTACACTTATGGATGAACCAATCTCTAATGGATGCTGGTATAAGCATTCAACGTGCTTCGATAATCACCCACATATAAATAAAGTGTATATGTATATCTACATGATATATTCCTATAAGTGTATTGTCCTCGGTATTTATTGTATGCATAGAGGAGGTGGGGAATGTTTGCCAGTGTGCATATATTCAATGATACTACCATTATGTAATAAGTATCACAAAGCCTTACACATTTAAACCATTAACAGTTACTACTCCCCATTGGGATTCGATTGCAAGCACTGTAAACGATCACGTTTGTTAATGTAATGGCGGCCATATTGGACTAAATTTAGCGCATGCAAGACATCTGCGATGTGCTAGGGAATACAGAAACAAAACAGGATTTACATTATTTATTTCCTTACGGTGTTAAATGGAAATAAATCATATTTTGATAAAAAACATTATTTTCGGCGCCCATCTTGGAAACCATTAGCATTGTATATAGTTGAATGATTAGTAATATCAAATACATTATAATAACCGTAAAATGAAACATGCAACATATATAATGAATACAATGACTTTTCAACGCAGATTTGAATATTTTTCAGCCATAGTGACAAATTCGTTACTATGTATACTATTGGCGGCCAATTTGAATGTAATTTACATATATAAATACAATGCATAATGTAAGAAAAAGAACACGGTATATTTCACACTATTAAGACGCAAATACCTGGTTTTGCTGCTTTGGGCAACCATCTTGGACGCCATCTTGGATTTTGGAAAATGCTCAAGGTTGACAGAGTGTCATCCGTCGGATTCCAATAATATGGCTAACTGTACTTTACGGAACGGAACGGAACGGAACAGAACGGAACAAGATGTGGGGTACCCAATACGGGTTACACCGTTAAATATAAAACACATATTAACCAGGGTTCTACGTACGGGGCGCCAAGTGGGACATGGCTCAATTTTGTCAACAAAATTCATTTTTGTACCTATAAACTTGACAAAAACAAAACAAAATTAAATATATACTGATTTTGTCAACAAAATTCACTTTTGTGCCACAAAACTCAATTCTGTGTCACAAAATTCACTTTTGTGCCACAAAATTCAATTCTGTGTCACAAAATTCAATTCTGCATACGTTTCGTATACGTATTTGCATACGTTTCGATTCTGTTGCCCAAATATGGCACACGCATGTAAGAAGGACTACCATTGGTCAGATACAGTATGACAAAAATGTGGCCTGAATAATATGTATAAAAAAATATATCTCACAACAAACATGATGGAACTTGGATGGAAAATAACATTTTGTGAATTGGTTGCCATGGCAACCGTTTATTGTAATAATTATGTATTGGCTATGTACATACATTTAATAACGCTATCCCAATGTTGGTTACTTGAAATAAAACGATGCTATTGTTAAAATGTTTATATAAACTAGTTGTTATTTGGCCGCCCTGGCATCCGCATACATGATTAGTCACAATAAGATTATTGGATAGAACTAGAGGTATATATTTTGTAATCATAATATAACCAAAATAACTGTCCATAAAGAAGTATAATATTGATATATTGGGTTATATTTTCGCATTGAAATATTTAAACCTGCAAGTGTACTCCACCATCTAGTAAAATGGACTGAGACCGATCTCAACCAATCAACGTAGAGATGACATAGACTATCAGTTACGCAAACTATTTTTTGTGGACAAAACTGACTTTTGTGGACAAAACTGAATTATGTCCCACAAAACTTAATTTTGTTCACAAAACTCAATTCTGTCTTACAAAATTGAATCCTTTATAACAAAAATGAATTTTGTATATCAGAATTTTACATAATTGGATTTTGTGATTTTAGTGTTACAAAACTCAATTTTGTCTGGAAAAAATTGGTTTTGTACACATAATTAACCTGTCCTGCATGGCGCCCCGTACTACGTTCATCAATCACTTTTATTAACATTTATAACATGGATTTGGCGTATTATTCTATATATAAATTTGAATTGGTGTCTTGTGTAGCGACTGTATCGGTGCCATTCCACACAGGAAACAATAGGGTCACTAGCAATCGCGACGTCACCCAGTGGTGTGATGTGTAGAATGTGGTGCACCGTGCTACTACACAACTTGACACAGCCATAGACCGCACCACCTCTCCACATATCAGAATTTATCATACCAGCTAGTTCCTTGTTCCGTTCCGTAAAGTACAGTTAGCCCCCTACGGTAACTGTACTTTACGGAACGGAACGGAACGGAACGGAACGGAACGAGATTGTTTTATTCGCTAGAATACGTTTGCTGATACTCTTCCTACATACGCGTCATCTAAGTCATGATGATCCAATTTAAATGTGCCGAGGTTATGAAACTCTCACACTCAGACTCCAGCATGTTGATTGGTATGTGTACCTTACACAGTAAATACTCGTATGTGTTCAGGAAAGGAGATAGCATGTGACTTTTACATGATGCCTGATCAAGTAATAATTTATATTTTCCTAAATGTGCAACGGATATTGATGAAATATGGCGCAGCAAATGCGTCTTTATGAGCTGCATTTGGTGGTCCCGGGAATTCGGCACATACTTCTGTCGTCTTTGCGAGTATTCGCAAAAAAGTTTGGCCAGAGTACAAAGACCACCAACTGCAGCTTAACAAGACGCGTTTAATGCGTCATATTTCATCAAAATCCGTTACGTAATAAGCCTTATAA
This sequence comes from Conchocele bisecta, assembly GCA_029237695.1. Lineage (NCBI taxonomy): Eukaryota > Metazoa > Mollusca > Bivalvia > Lucinida > Thyasiridae > Conchocele > Conchocele bisecta. The sequence continues at coordinate 9,935,602 of CM055277.1, forward strand.
GGACAAAATAAAAGAATACGTACTGTGAATCGGAGGCGCTTCTGGAAGTTTAAGTACTTGTTGTAACCACGTGATCATACACCGTGTTACCGATACTGTTTTTAGACATGTAAATGATGTACTAGTATGTCTGTGTGGAAATAATTTATTATCCATATTTGAGTTTATGAATTTTGTTTTATAAACCCGACTACGTGTATGTACACATTGATTTTGTGAGATCACATATTTGTCTTCTAATATGCACGATTTAGGTGCGTCAATATTTGTAGATCAAACATAAACAGCTTCAGTTTCTTTATCAGATTTGCATATATTATTCTCCAGAAATGCATTTGTATTGACAATTACATTGGTTGTGTATGTAGTGTTTCAAAATCATAGCTCTTAATTAACACCTGATTAATTACAATTATGTAAATATTCAGTTTTAATTTTGGGATTTGACGCCCATTCGTGCAGGTGAATTATATGATTCGATCCTGTTAACCCGGCCTAAAATGACCGGAGCTGTTGTCAGGCCGTTAAACGCCGTTAAACATTAAAGGTACATATCCACTCAGTAGGCAGAAAATGTTCTCTAGAAATTAACTCGCGGTGGTATCAGGCTATTTTCATATGCAAATGAGGCATGTGAGAATATTTTGTTTAATTAAAAATAATACTTTCGACAGATTATAAATGCACACCAAAAACATAAATACAGAGAATAAATAGTAATGACCGTTACATTTTTTAGTAAACACGGTTATCGCCCCTGATATCAGTGTGGAAACTTACGTCTGATATAAAAATAATAATAATGCCAATCAATGCGTGGGGTAATGGTGAATAAATGTTTAATTTTCCAGAAAATTTCATATCTACAGAATATACAAAACTATCTGTCTCCATGTATTATAACTTACTAGTGGTCATGTACCTTTAACCCTTTCCTTACCACATGCCTGTATAGTGGTATTGGCAAATGGTGTAGATCCAGATGAGCCTGTCTCGTGACGAGCCGTCTCATCAGGATCTGCACATTTTTTGCAAGTAATTTTATAATGTTTGAGAACAAAACACCCCCTTTTCATAAATCATTTTGTGACGGGATTCATCCTTACCAGAATCCCGAACGGAGACCTGGTTTGGCCCTCAGGTACGTCTTTGGCATTCTTGTATGTGAGGGTTAAATATGGTTATACTCCTTGTATGAGTAATATGATTATTCCTAATCCTATTACTTTTAGGGGAAGGGGCAATGTGACGTTGGTGTGTTATGGACCTGGCACCAGGTCAGGTTATTCTAATTTATTCTTAATATATTATTTATTTCAATGTAAAATAGTCCGTTCTGATTTTGGGACCCCCCCCCCCCCCCCCCCCCCCCCCCCCCACAATGCAGCAGGTTATACACGGGATCGAACCCGTTGGCATGGCCTTAAATGATCGTAGCTTTTGATAGGCCATTAAACACCAATAAATCAAACAAACAAACATTTTGTGAAGTTTGGATTGGTTTCAAAATTATCATATCAAAATCAATTCCAGGTACTTAGGGGTGAAAGTGTCACGGTACGGATCTAGTAACCCAGGAGAGACAATATGTATCTGTGCCCGGTTAGCTCAGTCGGTAGAGCGACCGCCTTGTAAGCGGGAGGTGCCGGGTTCGAGTCCTGGGTCGGGTGCATATTTTCTCTTCCAGTTACAAAAGGGTTAAGCACAATATAAATATCTGTGCCCGGTTAGCTCAGTCGGTAGAGCGACCGCCTTGTAAGCGGGAGGTGCCGGGTTCGAGTCCTGGGTCGGGTGCATATTTTCTCTTCCAGTTACAAAAGGGTTAAGCACAATATAAATCATGTTCTTCTATACCACTTTGTGGTATGAACGAGAAAGGCTTCTTTAAATCATACCCAATTTTACTCTGATATTAAATATCTAGAAGGTAGGACACGCGCCATCTTTTTAACCAACGGAAGTGGATAATTTACCTTGGGCCCGGCTATTTATTCAGTAATTGTAACGCGCGCGAAGGCCGGTACTAGCACCACTTCCTCTGGTTGAAAAGATGGCGAATGTCTTACCTTGTATATGTTTAATATCAGAGTAACATTGGGTATGATTTAAAGAGCATTTTGTCGTTTATACCACACAGTGTCTGTGGTATTGTATATGGTGTGAATGTGCGTCAGTGTGTTCTGTGAGCTATGTGAGTTTATACCTACGAGGGATGGTCTGTGGCCTAGGGATTGGAACACCTGACTTCCAAGCCGGAGGTTGTGGTTTCAAACCTCGCATTGGGCATCAAAGATACTTTCATAGTATTTCCATCCCATTGGTCTGTTGGATGAGACTGTAAACTGTGGTCCCGTCTCTATATGACCTTAGCTGTTGCTGGGACGTTAAAGGTACATGCCCACGCAGCAGGTTACACTGTACTACTACTTTTCATTTTCTGTCATGCCTTATATGAGCCATTTGTCTACCCACTAACGAGTTATTTTTAATTACGGCGCGTGTTAATTGGTGTTAAATCGCATTTTATATGCCGACTTCGTGCTATTTTTACCAACACGCGTCACGTGACACGGTCAATCATATCACATCTTTGACATGCGCAGTGAAGTATCGGAAGTTGAGAAGAAAAATCTCTGTTCGAGTCCAAATCTAAATCTCCACGTAACTCGTTCCATTTGGTGATCTGGTCGCCAATATTGACCACTCTCTCTCTTTGTACTGCCTGTCCCTCAGACATTTCGCCTTTTTTTGGCCGACGCCGTTTCATACAATTTCCGTCCTGGACGTTTCGACATGTTGATATTCTTGTTTACATATTGGGAAGCCTATTAGCGCGCTTAGTATACTGCGCATGCGCACCGCAAGCCGTGATGTGAAAGTCGTCGTCCCCGCACATTATCAAAATAGACTGTTACCGCCGCGCGTCGCTAACAGTAAATTGATACTTAATAAATGATTATATTTGTATAGCGGGCACTCGTAATTTTTAGAAATGGTGGAATAGTGACATAATAATACACTTATTTAATTCCTATAAAGAACATTTTGTGCCTACTGCGTGGGCATGTACCTTTAAACACATTCACTTTCACTTTTGTACCTACGAACATGTGCGAAATCTCGTGAAAACAATTTACAGAATGTACCATATTTTCCGTAAATGACGTCGTATGTTGACGAAATGCTCTTAGTAAATGCGGAACTGAATTCCGCATTTGCTATGAAAATGGCGTCATCTTTCGACGTCATTTACAAAAAATGTCAACATTTCTGTAAATCTATTTCATGAAAAATCGCACATGTTCTCAGGTACACAAAGGCTGGCTGTTGTAGTGTGCTTGTTGCGGCCTGGAAATAGGATATACTTAGTTACACTAATTCCGACTCAAAATAAGATTCTATAAAACATGTATGTAGTTTGTTATAATACCTGCCCAGCCTTGCCACCCCCATCCAACCATCCCCACCCCACCGTCCCGTCATGCATAGAACACAGGTGTTTGAACCGAGATGGTCATTATGTTGGTGTCATATGGGTATTTTGGGGTAGATTTGGGTGGATTTCGTTGGTTTTTGGTGATTTACATAGTTTTGTGCAACTACTAATGCTCAATCATTACACACGACGGAAATCGTGAATTATCTACACATTCATCGTTCCGAACTTTCGGACCCCTTTTATACTGTCAAAATACCCACAAAGGAACAAGTATTTCCGTACTTATACGTGTACTGACTCGCGGGAGGTGACGTAAATTGTATGTTGGTAACAATGCACCAAAACCACTAGATCTACCGAAATAACCCATAAAACACCGAAATATGAACGGTTCTTCAAGAACATGTGGCTGAGAAATGGGCGTATGAGACATGAGACCAGTGTATCTCCTGAACGAATAGCACACTCCTCTAGCCTGAAGGCGATCTATATTGCTTGTTAGAGCGCATGCCGGGTGTTTCATTGATGGAATTGCGAACATTGCGGATCAGACTATGCGGATCCAGGCTGATCAGGATTTACACTGGTCGCACAACCCATAATCCTCATTTCTCCAGTCACAGCTACGTACCTGATACATTTAAATGGGGCTACAATGGTCAACAACAAGCTTGATGAATCATACCGTGTATGTTACTGGGATTCACTCCTGTGATATGGTACCTGCCACCAGATCAGGATGTTTTATTTCAGTGCTGAAATGTTAGACTGCACTTACATTGTATAGTGCTGGATGTACAATACTCCACCCGTACATGCGTATTCCCGCCTGTATGTACATGTCATAGCTGTTGAACATACATTAAACTTCAATTAATCAATCAGCTAGCCAGCTACCCAGCCAGCCAGCCAGCCAGCCAAACGACCAAACAACCAACATACTAATCAATTAACCAACATACCAATCAATCAACCGATCAAGCAATCAACCACACTCAATCAATCAGTCAATGCACTAACCAACCACTCTCAATCAAGCAAGCCAACAATCAATCAATCAACGAACCAACCAATCAATCACCAACTCAGTAATCCTCGTGTTACCCGGGGCGCCAAGTAGGTCCGAGGTGATCGGCGTGCTATTTTTTTGGTTTGAATATGTGGATTTCTTCATCAAAACCATATAATGAAAATAAGAAGGTATAACCCTCTAAATTTCTTGCTGAACATAAGGAATATGAATCGAAGATGGCCGCCATTCTATGTTTCATCAAACTCACATTACCTTTCAAATACTATGTTTAAGCTTTAAACAACGGTTTAGGGGCTACGACATTGAGTTATACTAGGAAATTTAGTCCTATCTAAACAACATAAAATCTGGAATTTCAAGATGGCCGCCATAATATGTACAACAAGAATTCCGCCACGGAAGCGGTGTCGCGTCTGCCGAGGTATTTGACCGCAACATGATCATCAGCATGCACTAATGTAAGCATCACAACAACATCACAACAACCGTCAGAGAAGTGTATGCTCAAAACTGTCACGGTTGAAGAAACTTTTTGACATAAGAAATCGCTTACATGCATCAAGTGTCCAAATATTGAAACAACCCATCAATTAATATTAATGTAATACGATGATGAAGAAACCTGTACAAACTTTTGTGCTTCCGCAAAAATGTGAAGGTACAAAGTGTTAAGTTCATGTTAATGGGGGCATGAGTGTGTTCCAAATGTTCACATGTATCACGTGACCAAATATTGAAGCAATCTGTCAAGTAATATTGAAGAAGATATAACCAGGTTCTGTTTTCGCGATACGCTTATGTATTCATCAAATATATATTAAATAAAAGAAAGGTCACTGCAATCCGACACTTATGTGTCGTTCTTTTACGGATTTCATATTCCGGACAGCCAGTTTTTCCAGCCGTCACTGCATGACTAACGTCCCCTTGTTTCGCTAATCACAGTTATTTCCCTTTGCGGTCACGTGGGAATATGACGTATGCGTAGAACAGCCGAAATGTAGGCATAATGCGATTAGCAAGCTTAATGGTTCAACAGACTCCTTACAACTCGAGTTTATTAGATCGCCGGTATCACATACATACCATAGCTGTGCTGTATAACTATACGAATGACCTAGTTACAAAATACATACTGAAATGCGACAGTGTGTGACAAAATTGGCATTACTGTGTAGGATACCAGTCTGTATATATTTATATTTACATCGTCAGATTACAATGTGTTTTTTCCACGATAGTACTTATATATAATGCTATATTAATGACCAGGCGGGCAACAGAGTAGACACTTATCAGAGCTATCTGCTGCATAGATGGACCTGGTACTATGCTCTTCAAACTTTCTTAATGTCCTTCTTTTGAGCCATTGTCCACTTACAATGAAACAATGCTGTACATGGGGTCAATTAAGGAAAGCCAAGCTGCCCGGTATTACGGGCCAGCAGCGGATAAAATAGTCGCTCTTATTGCCACGGAGGTGGAGTTCACTATCCAGGCATATCCCGCGGCCATATGTTGTTTGAAGATTGTGTCAACATCCACTGTACTTATCACATCGATTAATTGCCCCGCCAATGATCCCTGCCACCCGGGCACTGCGACTGAGAAGGTCTATAATAAGCCAACACACAACACGGGCCTTATATAGTCTGTGTGATTCTGTTAAAAAAGCAAAATCTTGGGTAAATTCTTGGCACCAATGTTTAAACACACCTAGAAAAATCACTGATTAAGAAAAAATGGGTGCCAGTTTTTGCATTAACATTTAGGGCCTCCATTTTGAATTTGAAATTAGCAGCCTTTTTTAACCGATCTGCATGATTTTTTTGATTGGCCAGTATGACAAGCTCTACGATGCTTCACAAGTCGATGTGGATGACTGCTCGTTACTGTAACAGAGGAAATACGTCAGCAAATATCAACTTATCTGGTGTTGACTCTGAAGCTCCAGCCTTGTCCCATTGAACACTGAAAAGCAACAAGTGCATTTGTGGTCAGCTTATAACTCGCTCGTACACACCACCGATGTTCAGGATGCCTTACCAGTAATCGACAAGACGTTCAGTCTGCCTATCATTCATGCTGCTGCTACTGAATGGCCCACATTAGTTACTGCCTTGGTGGGTTTTAGATGAGAGCATGCGATGGGTAATTTAACGATCGGGATTCATAATTACCAGAATCCCGATCGGAGACAGGCTTGACCCTCATGTCCGTCTTTGGCTTTCTTGTATGTGAGAGTTGAATCTGGTTATATCCCTTATATGAGTAATATGATATTCGTAATCCTATTACTTTTAGGTGAATGGGCCAAGTGGCTTTGTTGTGGTATGGACCTGGCACCAGGTCAGGTTATTATAATTTCATTAAATTAAATATTCCATTACGATTTTGGGATTTTCCCTCTAATGCAGCAGGTTGAATAATGGATCAAACCCATTGGCCCGGCCTTAAATGACCTTAGCTGTTGATAGGCTGTTAAAGACAACCACAACAACAACAGTTACTACTTTGGATCAGCTGACTAGATTGAATGCCATTGTGGCTGGAGCAAACAGTACTATCGTTATGACGTTAGCTATGGATTTATACAAGAGAGTTAACTCTTCATTCAGACACTCAATTCTGATTTCTGGTTAGAGAAATTCCTTGAGGAATACCATGTTGTACGTGGCACCTTGGTAGCCAGCGTAAAGCAACTGACCGCAACTGACGACAGACATTGCAGAAGCACACCAGGCGTTTTTAATGGTATATATAATCCTTGAATACGAGCTACGAGAGTAAGACAGACCCAATGTTCCAATGGGATAGGATGTACATGCGGCAGGTGATGACACTTACAGTTCCACAGGCAACTGCGCCTCTACTTGGCATCGCTTGAGCATCTTTATAAGTATTTCTTTGCATATGCCAGGCTAGATTACGCTAAAAACATTCCAGAGATCATCGCCCGCATTGGATGCCATAGCAACTTCGGATCCATAACTTTGGCAGAGCGTCACCAATTGTGAGTTGCAGTGAATACCAGCAATCGTTTTCCATTCACACAAATTGGTGTTAATAAGGCGATGGAACCTGAACAAACTAACGAAAGGCCCAGGAGGGATCTCTGGAAAAACATCATATCCAGCAATGCTTTTGAAGTTTTGTCTCACTTATCCGGAGCTGGCACGACTTGCTGATGAGTCGGAACAACTTGTAGCTACTACTAGCACAAATGTACCACCACGGCATCATTACATCTCTCAGTCAAACATTGCTCACCAAGAACTTTCAATTGCACAGCTGAAGTCAGCGTTGGCAACTTATTCCAAATGGAGGCTGGTAGCGAGAACTCGGATTGTAAATGCTTCATGTTCAGACTCATGGCAAAGGAGATAATCCCCGACGAAGTTAAACAAAGTATGCTAGTAATAGAGGAGACAGACTGGTTTGGAAACTTACACAACGTTTGTAGAGGAACGCATCATCGAGAGTTGCAATTTGTGGGATAATATGACCAAATTCAAGCAGAAGACATTGATATGTGCAGCAAAAAACATTGAATTGAATACAGGGCCTGAGGTGTTGACCTTGAAGGCAACCACATCACTCTTTGCCAGACTGCTGGTTATTGTTCGGTCATCTCGAAAGAGTGTTGAGCTGGCAGAAGTGATTGGGATGCATGAGTGAGTTTGCCAACAACAATAAAGTTCTCATGGCACCGGATGGATCTATTTATCCCACTACGGACAAAAGCACAGTGAAAAGCTTCTGGAAGATCTAAATGTTGATGGGAAAATTGGCACGCGTTTTTTTCTTAATCAGTGATGTTTCTAGATGTGCTTAGACATGAGCGCCAAGAATCTACCCGAAAAAAATGATAAATCTGGAAAATATTACATAAGCCTATAGACTACTAGTATATAGGGTTTTTGCGACCAGTGTAGATTAAGATCAGCCAGTGCATCCACACAGTCTGGTCAGGATCTGCACTTTTCGCCATTCCATCAATGAAACACACTAACAAGCATATTTATACTACAGGAGTATGATATTTGATTAGGACCTACACTGGTCACAAATCACACAAACCCCATTTCTCCAGTCACATCCACATATAGGACCAAGCTATGTTTAATTAACGAAACCCCAAGTTGGCAAAACAACGATTTTCTTCTGAAAAACATTTAGCGACAAAACAGACGCAGTCGAGCCCAGCGAGGTCCCGCGTATCGCCACTGACGTCATTCCCACGATGGAGACCACCTTCACCAGCACTGACGGAGTCGTCCATGATATAGAAAAAATACTCAGCACAATGGATGACCCACCGCTAAACCTTCGTGAACGGAGGTTAATAAGACCATGCAGACATTCCGGGGTGGGCAAACCAACAACCTCACCAGAATCTCGGCTTTGAGGGAACATCTCGCTCTGGAAAAAAGAAAACTTGCCGAGACCAGGGCAGCAGGTGATATCGAAGCTATCGACCAGATCACTGAAAACATTCGAGTGATTGAGGATGAACTAGCAGCTCGCTTGGAGGCTGCATTGGCTACCCAAGAGGCGCTCCGTTCCACAGTTCCCGGCAGCAACATGGTAACCTTGGAAAACAATGACAATGAAAGAAAAACCTTCCCCACAGGGACACCTAGCTGCCAACACGCCAGCTAGCCAAACATAATATTACAGCCATCACCCTCTCCCAACACAGACCCAACATTTAGCCCCTAAACAAAACCGTATCACCTAAAAAGGGGGAAAATTAAAAACGAACCACACACCACACATGCAACAAACCAACAGGAAAAAAACAACAAAACAACAACATATAAACTTGGGGAACAAAACAAACATCACAAATCGGCGCGTGGTCCATCTTTGTCCATATGACATATGTCACACTTGGGAGTATCACCCCACGACATCATAGTCCCCGGGATGAAGTCTAAACATATTACCTGATCCGAATTACCGGTTTACAAGCTCGGTCGTGGAGCGTGGGTGTGCGCCTGGATAATGGACGCTTGGCCGCTGAATCCAGACACATGGTGTGCTCCTCTGGGCGTGCTCGGAGTGACGGCGTCGCGGGCGGCGGGCTCGATGTGGGCCAAAGGACGGGGGACCCACGGGTCCCTTCAGCGATGAAGCCGGCGGTCTCTCTTCACACAACCTAACCCCACTTCACGACAACAGCGACCGCGCCTTCCGAGTACCTCATTTGCCACCAAAAGACAATTATCCTAAAACACAACACTAAATACAGACAATTGTCTCTCTTTTGTAAGTGTTCTCTGTCTAAATACAGACAATTGTCTCTCTTTTTTAAGTGTTCTCTGTCTGTCTGTCTGTCTGTCTGTCTGTCTGTCTGTCTGTCTGTCTGTCTGTCTGTCTGTCTGTCTGTCTGTCTGTCTGTCTGTCTGTCTGTCTGTCTGTCTGTCTGTCTGTCTGTCTGTCTGTCTGTCTGTCTGTCTGTCTGTCTGTCTGTCTGTCTGTCTGTCTGTCTGTCTGATTTTGGAACGTTCTTGGAACAAACTTTCTTTGTATCATCAAAGAAAACATGAGTTGTTCCTATTTTATTCTAATTTTCAAAATGGCTGTCGTGAAAATCATATAATTCTGATATAATCATGCACAAACCATTTGGACTGCTTTTTTCCCTCACTGTAATCATTATTGAAAGTAAATTATATATGACTAAAGTCAATTTCAAGTACCTGTTTATGGATTTCAAAATTGCCACTGTGTGTATGCAGGAATCTTCTTAATTAGGGATACTGTGCTTTCAAGCAGTTTCATCACCATCTGCATTAGAGTATCCATCTTGTTGGTGTTCCTGAAAGGCAGTGCTGGCACAATCACACTCAAAATGCGGTTAAAGGAGTTGCTTGCATAACATATATACCCTATACAAACTTGTATGCAGGGAAGTGTAGAAGAACTGTCGAAAAGGCAGTAGTTGTGTGATTAAATGACTTTTCGGCATTAAAACGCAATGTGCACATGTTCAGTATGTGTAGACGATGTGAGTAAAATGTCAGATTGATCGCCAAAAAACACTGTTGGAGAGGTTGAATACACTCTAAACATAATACAGAACTGTATGCAGGAAACTGAAGAAAAATGGCCACGTTCAAAAGAAAGTATCATTATTAGTTCCATGGTCATTTACGATTACCATATGGTCCAAGAGATCACACTCCTGTGTCAATATAAAAGTGATCAGTGTCTTGATGGTCCAAAGTGCGTTTCACTTGTTGAACTGATCATATTATGACTTGACAAAGCCAGAGACACTACATTATGGTGTGCCACAAAGGCAAGCAAATGGCTAATGCTCCCAAATAATTGATTCTCGCAGAAAACTAATATGCTCTGATTGAACATGAATAATGAGGCATGTTATTTGGCCGGAAACGGTTTCGGTTTGTGTACGGACTGACTGTTCAAGTGGAGTAAGACCACTTGCCTCTCATATCTATTAAATAAATACTCTATTCATGTCGTCACAGAATATATAATATTTTACTGCTGCGCAAGCAATATGGCCTGTCAATGAAACACGTTTCTGACAGAAACATACTAGTTACTGATACGCTATCCCACGAGTCTGTAACATACACATATTTGAATATAATGGTGACTGGTACCACAGTACTAGTTAGCAATAATCTCAACGGTTTGTGTTATGAGTATATTAAAGCAGAAGATTCATACAAAATATCACCACTGCATTAAACATGTATACTAAATATTAGAGTGTCAAGTTTAAATGGCGGCAATTTTAAAAATAATATGGCCGCCATTTTAAAATATACTGAAATGGTTATGACAATATTTCTTATCTTTAATAAATAATAATAAAAAACACACATATAACGTTGACGTTAAATATTAATTAATATCAATGGCGGCCATTTTTTGAAATTCAAAATGGCGGCCATGAGGCTCTTTAGAAAAAAAAAAGAACGAACTTCAGGTTTGTTTTATGTTGTCTATATATATATTTTCAAGCAGACGCACACGTTCCAATCACAAGATCATTTGAAAGAATATAACTACACAGCCACATACATACTAGAATGTGTAACAAATCATTGATGTGGCGATGTACATAAGACACTTAGTTTCGGTGGCCATTTTGAAGATAAAGATTGCTCGTATCACAATGCCAGTTAGAAACAATCTCGGCTGATTGTGTTCAAAGAAATACGAGTATAACCAGAAGGAATACACAAAATATTGCCACGACATTATAAAATATAAAATAAATACTGGATTTCATATTTTGAAATATCGGCCATTTTGAAAATCAAAATGGCTGGTGTCTCAAAATGTATTGAACTCATTCTGCCAATATTTCTTGTCCATACTAATGTGTCTTCCGCTGCAAAAACACCACACATAATGACTTTGACCTCGAAATATAAATGTGAATGGTGGCCATTTTTAATTTCAAGATTTCAATAGGCAAGTTCACCAGTTCATCTGCGACGGAATCCCGGAAAAGTGGTGGGGGCCTGGACACCACGGGGGAGGGTTCATATCAAAAGTATGCTCACCCTCCCTGCTGCTTTCTACGTATATATCGTATATATCGTATATATCGTCTACTCATGAACAACTGGACACTTTCAAGCAAGTACAAAAACAGACACACAAAAACAGTAACTTATAAGGTTCTTTCTGGCCATTTATGTGCAAATTTTCACAATTTCATTTCGGGTTTTGAAAAAGAAATCTAATGAGAGATTAAAAGCAGAACCTGCCAGATATTGATTTAGCGATGCACCCACTATTCCATCCAGCTATGTCGACTAGTCTGAAGTTAGGCGCAAATGATTGTTGTATTATGATATATTTCTCTTTACCAAACTTACCTGTTGGATGTTTATTTTATTCCTTAGACCGCTACTCACAACAATTGTCGTCTGCTGTTGTTTTTATATCTTGCATTATTTCTCAATAGACAAACATGGTTTGACAGCATTTCAGAATCATTTCCAATTGAAATGATTCTGAAGTGCTGTCAAAGCATGTTGTAAATTATTCTAAAGTGCTGTTAAAGCATGTTTTTGATGATAAAAATGGAAAATAGAAAATAAACAGCAGACGACAAAACATAAGATAGCAGCGTAAGAGTTAAAACGGGTTTGTTCACAAACAGCGCCAAATTATCGTATCGGAGTTAATAGTTCCTTTATCTCAAACTGGCACTACACAAATGTACAGTAGGTGGACAGAAGTGTTTCCAGTAAGTTTAGACCCCATAGACTTACGTGTATTTCCATTTTTACTCTAAAGTATGTACCTCAGTACATACGTTACCAATTTGAATACAATATAAAGTGTTTGAAAGAAAATAGATTTATGCAGAATATGGTTACTGATTATCACCAACAGTTCGATAGATACAAGTTTTTAAAGATGGCGGAATTATTTGATGTCAGTTTTTGAGCGAGGTGGAATTGACGTTGACGTCAATGGGAAAAGCATTTCCAAAAAAATGTCCATAATGTTTAACTGCATGGATCTTGTAGACTACTTAGAATATTGAATACATATATGCACCAAATTCTGCGCAAATTAATTGGCCACACAACGCATTTTATTTCATTAAAATATTTAATGTATCGTTAAAGTAACATGCTAGCAGGCACATTTACAAATACATGTAAGTCTATAGGATTTCAATGAGTGGGAAATTACTTTTGTCCACCTACTGTATGTATGATCCATGTCTCAAGTAACTCGTTCTTTTTCTTGTTTTTATCTTATATTTAAGGGTAGGAATTGGCTCGAGGACCTTCCAAACCCGGGCATTTGAGCCCAAAGATGGCAGACCAATGATCGTTGGCCCGTTTGTTTCCGAATTTACTAATATCTGCCATACAGTCGAAATATGTGCATTAAATGAAGGAGGCAATGGGAAAACTATGTATATAACGATAAGCAGCGATCTGGGCGCACCGGGTGCGAATTCATTCACGGTTTTCTCAAGGAACGTCACGTACCTGTCGTTTTGTTTAAATATTTTATACGGCGGAGGCGTATTCCTTTCGCATGTTCTCGCACATTGTATACTTTACTTCGAAAGGGCAACGAATTGAGTAAAGAATTATCCGGCAGAACAGTGTCTCATATACATAGATGATGTCACAGTATGATGTAATATGTTTTTGGGCCCAGCTATTATTAATTTAACCTATTCATTCTCCTATCGCACGAAGCCGGTATATGAGACCGTGAAAAAGTCTGAGTGTGAGTGCATGTGATATATGGAGACTCAGTCGTAACAGTGTTATCATATATAATGATGATATTTGACGGTTGGTCAGGACGAAACATATCAGGCAGGGAATGATCGATATTAGGTTATGCACAGTATGATGTAATATGTTTTTGGGCCCAGCTACTGTCGTTTCGCTGCTTATCGTTATATACGAGTTGCTATTGTTCGACTTCAGGTGCGGCGTTTATCTGTTGTTATTTGGTTAGATAACAATGTGCGGTTTAGCACGATAGCTATATATATAACTATATGACGACACATTGCAGAATGGTCCCAGTTACGGCTATGGTCGTTGCCACCCAGCATACTTTAGCAAAGGTAGCATACTGGTGCAGTCTGATATTGGTGAGATCTTACTGTTAGTTTGTTATTGGCACTATTGATTAATCAATGACTCATTGGCGGACAGTGTAGGCCCTAATTAGATTGCGCGAATGTGCAGGCCGATCTGGGCATGCACCGGGTGCGAATTCATTTAAACGGTTTTCTCACGGAACGTCACGTCACGTACCTGTCGTTTTGTTGAAACCTTTTATACGGCGTGTCTGCATGTACACTTAGAGGCGTATTCCTTTCGCATGTTCTCGCGCATTTTATACTTTACTTCGAAAGGGCAACGAATTGAGTAAAGAATTATCCGACAGAACAGTGTCTCAAATACATAGATGAACCGTTTTTAGGTTTACTTTTATCACTGTGTCTCAGATAATCGATATTTTGCTGTTCGCACTGAAAATAACACTCAACCAATCTCACCATTTCATTTGGTCACATTCCAAATAGGTTGCATTGTATTCAAGTATTTTACTATCAGAATCTGTGATGAGCAGGGGAGATAATTTTGTAATGTAATTTCGATATAGAGGTACAGATAAATATTATTTGTGAACTTTAATGATTGATTGTTGTAAACAAAAAAAGTACTATACTACCATTGGAAATATTCCATTATAAACACTTTAAATACAAATCTTAATTACTAACCATCGACTGCATGCAGTTCAACTGAGTTCAGACATACGGTACAAATATTTCATTCAATTAGTTTCAGTTAAATTGTCAATTCAATGTATTACACTCAATTCGAATCCATTGTACATGTCATAATGAGGTATAAGTGAAAACGATGCTGAAACTGGATTGTGAACATCTGATAATAACGGACAGAAGTCTGATACGTACAGTTTGTTTACAAATTCGCTAATATTGGCAGTTCAAATAAAATAATCGAATGTGATAACGCCTTTGCAAGTCGTATATAGCCTGATGAACAATCTATATATATACTCTTTATGTCCTCCATAATATAGAGAGTACATAGGTTATGAAAGTAATAGTAAATAATGAACATGTGAATACATTATGAAATAGTGATGCTAAATGGGTAGTGGTGATGCACGTACATACACTACTCAAGCATACACATATACACACACATACACATACATACACATACATAATTGTATGTGTATACACGTAGTTTCTAAATGACTTACAAGCAGACTTGGCGGGAGACAGACTGCGCGGATACACTCTGGTCAGCACTCATTCCGATTGTCTATGGTTTTCATGATTACATATTGGCAGTTACATGTAGGCTTGTTACATTTGTGTCATGTGCATACAAATATTAATAGGAAGCTGGAAAGACTCCGATCACCCTGCACGAAAGCGCAGGCTGTTCGAGTCCTGTATCGATTCCTAGATATTGTTGCAAACATTCTTAGTGTAATATATATTGAATACATTTCACGATGTATTACTTATATACCTGAATGACAATCAGTGTGGGCACCAATCAGTCTGGACTTATGCCAAGGCCGAGTCTGAGCCCACCCTGAAACTTACCCAAGTTGAAGTGGATATGGGTTCATATTAGATATATTGCAAAATAAGTTTGTACTCAATCTGTCTGCACTGTCGGAGATCACTAGATCGTAATTATTTTGACAGTGATAACTTATACATTTCATTAATCTGAGTAACACTTTGTGTACATGTAACAGTGTCTGGGGGTCTGGGGGTGGTCCCCCAGGACATTTTTAAATGCCAGATCGCCGCAGATGCGATCTCGAGTATTGTAGATTTTCTTTCTTGTTTTTCTTTTTTTTGCCGGGAACAGGGGGGGTGGGGGTGGGGGTGGGGGTCCGGACCCCTGGACCCCCACCCCTGTATCCGCGCCTGCAGAGCCCCAGATAAGACTGCGTGCCCGCGTTAGCAGTTCGATCAGAGGCTACACTGCTCGACATTTAATTAGGGAATATCATAGATAATGCTTACGATACAGTTACAATTTGATACAGACTGTAAGAAACTGATTTTGACCAGCAACTACGATATATTTATGTTTTAAACCACATACATTTAGTGTCAATACATGTAAAGTTTTACACCCGTCTATACACTTTCTCTTTGCGCGAACTGGCATTCGTTGCACCGTATCAATATGGTGCCCTCCCGTATTCTTCTATTATATTGTACATATGATGTTTCCTGTGCATGTCCTGTCCCGTTTGTCGATGAGTGTATCTCTGCCGAGACCGTATGTATATTTGTAGGCTGTGGTTGTTCGGCCGTTTGTTGTGTGCTTTCCTCCGAGTCACACTGTCACGTTTTATACAATAATGATCTGTCTGTTGCTGCACTCTGCTGACCCGATGCAATTTCATTAGTGTTTAACAATATGTTTCGTAAATGTTGTCGCAGTGTCTTAAATCTTATAACTACACAGAAACCGATAATAAATGTTGAGTAATAAATAATTTAATTGTAGATTGCTGTTTTATTTCAGAACACAATTGTATTCCTAAATCGCCTGAAATACATTGGGTAAGTGTAAGTGATGGCTGTTAATTACATGTATTCAAATTAACACAACTGGTCTCTGGAAGTGAAACCTATTTTCATAGGTGGCATAGTATTATCATTTTACAGTGAAAAAACCGTTGTTTCACACATTGTGCGTCCGATGCAGTAATAGCGTCACAGCATTGTCAAATCGTTTCCCCTGTTAACGGCGTTTAATGCTTGTATAACGGATTGATGCATACATTCCTTACAATTTGATAAACTATGTGTCTGATTGGCGCTACTGTCTGTTTCACGAAAGCTGCCCAAATTTTACGGCCATATAAACAATTAAAAAACAATATTTTTTTCGATAATATTAAATTAAAGGAAAATTTAAGAATGAGCTTTCTTTTTATTTTGTGAAATTTTGTCAAATATTGATTTTATTGCGAAAAAACAATTTCCCCATGTTAAATCCCCATAGACATCTTCACAGAGTGAAGATGTCTATGGGGATTTAATATAGGGACATTTTTTAGAATTTCCGAAATACTGGACCGATTTTCAAAATTTAACTTTTGTTTTCTTAGTTAGATCATTTCCAAGCTATCTAGCTAGGTTTCGGAGTCAATTTCACGAAATAAAAAGAAGGCTCATTCTTAAATTTTGATAAAATTTAATATTATCGAAAAAAATATTGTTTTTCCATTGTTTATATGGCCGTAAAATTTGGGCAGGTTTCGTGAAACAGACTATAGTTAAAGTGATGTATCTCAGATGATGTCTCAGATATCCAATAAGTGGTTATTAGATTCATGCACACTAATTGACATCAACTCAATCACATCCACAAAAGCATGCGTCATATGCAAGGATATGCTATCAGAAACTTGATAATGAGAGCAGATAATTTGGCTTGGCATAGTTTGGCCTTTTCGCTATCCATGTACCAGTAATGAAAACATATGAAATGTCGTTATTGTTTTGTTGTGAAATGATAATACTATAACACATTTGGACAGAAACACACATCATACACGCTAGTGTAATTTTTATATATATATAATAATTTTGTAACCATCGATTGAAAAAAAAAACATGTTTGCAACGCTAGTTATTTTTCAGTATTATAAACATTTTTTACCAGCCCTCAGTTTTTTACTGGCGACTTATATGTACAATTAGATCCAGAAACAAGATACATATCTACAATTAAACTATGTTTTTTTCATATCCTATTTCATAAACTTTCTATGCATATCTGAGACAGAGCGGCTTTAAAGCTACTGTGTCTTAGATGAGGTTGGAAAGTCGGGTATTGAGTTAGGACAGCATTTAACTGAAGATTTGTATTGATTTATATTTGCCCTGCGAGTGATCTGAGAAAGTAAAAACAAAATTATTATGAACAAAATAACTAGCGTTAGTAACGCTAGTTTTGCTAAATCAGGAATCCATATTTCCCACTGATGTGGTCACTATGTCACGAACTACGTCACCGATAACATTCAGTTCTCACATTTTTTAATTCGGTTACTTTGTTATGACCATGCGAGTACATGTGTGTTACGGTATTACAGTGTTAATATGGCGATTATATAGAAGTGTGCAGTGCTGACCATATCTTGTAATAAATCTTTTGAAGCATTTCAAACAAGTTTATCTTTTTGTCGTGTCTGCAACGAAGCGGTAGTCAGTGGTAACACGAGGAATTACGTCACTGCTCGCTTTTTTTTCGATATATCGGAGAAAGAATTGCGTCACTACTAGTCATAGGCGGCGGAAACGGAAGATTATTGGGGGGGGGGGGGAGGGGGGAATCTTGAGGGCCCAAATGGCCCGATGTTGCTAGGGATTCGGGGGGCATTCTCCCCCGTAAATGTTTGAAATGTAAGAAGCGTGAAACGCCATTTTCTGCATTCTCAGAGTCCAGTTTTGAGGGCACAAAGGGCCCGATGTTGCTAGGGGGTCCGGGGGCATGCTCCCCCGTAAATGTTTGAAATCTAAGAGGCGTGAAACGCCTTTTGGACCGATGTTGCATTATCAGCAGATTTGAGGATGGGAATATGTGCTTTATTACAGAATTATTGAGGGGGCCAGGCCTCCCCAACAAATTTATTGGGGGGGGGGGGGGGTGGTGGTGCAGGCCCACCCGCCCCTCCCCCACTTCCGCCGCCCCTGCTAGTGTTTTCTTTCCCGAATACTGCCAAGTTGAACTGAGCATGGAATTTCTCGATTTAATATGCAAATTAAATAATTAACAGACAGACGCATGTTTATAACCAACCGTGTTGATAACAAGTTACGACTGTATTCATACAATATCCAGTGATATATCTCAAGTGTTTTTGTGAATTGCTTATTTGGAGGTACTATCTGAGACACAGCCACTTTAAAGGGAACAACCACACATTTTATATTATGTTTTCTGTGTCACTCATTCCGTTGACATTCGGAGTACTCGGAGTGTCATAGAACTCGGAAAAAACGCAATGATCCCGAGTTGACCAACATAAGAACGAATTGACGTGAGAGCGAATTGACCAGATACCCTAGACCTCGAATGGAATATGTACCTTCTCGCCGAAAGATTACACCATATCTGGACTAACGTTCGTTAACACAGGTCGGAACGCCACATTTGTATTTATAAGGAAGTAGCGTACAGTTTAAACATTTAGTGTAAAGTTTAAAAATTTATCGCTCAAAAGAGAAAGTTAAAAAATCGGAGAAAGTTAAAAAAGTTAAAAGTCCCGTGTGAACACGCCGGATTGGCTAGGGAATATGGAAGGTAATATCCGCCATAATTCTATGTGGCTTGATGCTTGCGTGCTGATGACATTACAACTTATATTCATGTTATTGCATTCGTCATTTGTATTTATTACATTTGAAATCTGCTTGTTGTAATTGTATTTGTCTTTCTTACATGTCCATTCTGCTGATTGTTTTGTTCATTCGTCTTATTTACATTACAATTATTGATACGTCCTTATTCGTGTCCCTGTTTTATTGCACTAAGCATTTGCAAAAGAAAGTAAGAACAAAGCACTTAGCACTTTGAATAAGGCCGAAAGCAGTCAGGACAAAGCCGCAGGAAGTAAGCATCAAGCCACAGTCCGAAAGCGGAAAGCCGCAAGCAGAAAGCATCAAGTCACAAGCCGAATGACGCAAGTAATATTGGTGATATAGTGCCTCATTATGACGCCAGATGACACTGCTGTCAATGTTAGGAATCCTCCGACGAATAAATAATAGTACGATTTGTGATTGGCTGTTTGATGCACACCTCCAATGCCGGTGTTGATGTAAGATTTCACCCACAAATTATCACAGTATAGGTTAGAAGACACCAAATAGTTTTACTATATACTGTAACCGAATCCCATCCAATAAGGCCAGTCTCTCCTACTTTCAATATTCGTATGGATGTTGTGGGACCTACTTGTACATGACATGCAGCCGGTCTGTACTGGTTCTGCATGAATTAAACAATAGGTTCCACTTACTCCTAAGAAAGAAAAATCCAATCTCGTCATGCCCAATATTGTTTACATTTATTTTTTTTGGCCACGGAAACTCTGTTTACATCATATGACCAACAAGTTCCTCAAGTGAACCTGGGTAGTAATGGATCAAGATTTGCAAGCAAACTGTGTCAGTGACCTCAAAACACCCGCACGATTTTGTTCATACCGGACTACTTTAACCTCTTGACGATTTCGCACCATTTGTTATTCTCTAACCTATATTAACTAAATTGCATATGTATGTATGGTGTTTGACTTACTAATGTGTTTTATACATACGATATCCTCCTAATTAAATTACATATGTACGTAATTGAAAACAATCACATTTGTATAGTAAGTTACACATATGGTAACTTACACAGGTTGACTGTCAAACTGGCCTGTTACCGATGCAAACCAATAACCGTCCGGGATCAGACTAAGGTGGGCCACCACCATTGATTTTCCATAAAAAACTAACTCGTTACCACACATTTTGCTATTCTCTGCTACTTTCATTTTGCTTATGGATGTTGTGGGACCTAATTTCCATTAACCTGCACCCATTCTGCTCTGGATCTTGACTAATTAAAATATATATTTAATTATTGTTGAAGCTGGGGTCCCATCTAGTAGGTACAAACTTTTCTTTATGGAACTTAAATAAGTGTATAATAGCAACTAGTCCATCACTTTTAAAAATTACGAGTGCCAGCTACACAGATATAATTATTTAGTAATCTTTAATGTACTCATAGAGACTCGTGGTGGAATCAAGCTAGTTTCATATGCAAATGATGCAGTATTTTTAAATTATGTATATCAACTAAATGCTGAATAAATATTGTTATCGACATATCATAAAGTATGATATTGCACATCAAAAAACAAATAAATGGAATACACAGTTGCTTCCGTTATCATTTTAAGGACACCCGGTTATCGCCCCTGATATCAAACTGGCATTACTCGTTTGATATAAAAAGTATAATAATGTCAATTATTACGTACGTCTGGTAATGGTAAATCAATGTTCATTTTGCCAGAAAAAATGTCAGATTGAAAGAATAAAGAAAAACATGTCTCCCTATATTATAACCTGGCATGTAGCACTCTAGGTTTAAGGTTAGAGAAATTGAGTGTGTAAACGTAGTCCGGCATAAAAAATAGTCCGGGTGTTTTAACGTCATAGACACAGTTTGCTTGCCAATCTTGATCCATTACTACCCAGTTGTTGGGGTTTTTAACACCAGTTTTCAGCATATTTGAAGCATTTCAAAGAAAACACTGAGCCTGTTGGTCACATGATGTAAACAATATTGGGGGACATGACGAGGTCGGTCCCATAACATCCATACACATAGTGAAAGTAGGAAAGACTGGCTGGGATTATACCATCGTTAAATTATATAGTAAAACTATTTGGTGTCTTTTAACCTAAACATGACGCAACAGAAAAGGCGGCATCAATCTACATCAACACCGTTAGGGACATGGAACCAATTTAGAGAGCAACGCATTGTAGGACGGGTACCAGCATATTACATCATTTTAGGGAGAACTATTTTAAGTTTTAGCAGCGCACCTGGCGTCATAATGGTTGTTCCCAAATTACTGTTGCAAGTATTGTTGTCAAGAGGCGTAGCTTAGCGAGGTAACAAAACGCATGGCAAAACAGCGATGCAATAATCAATAATGAAACTCCGGATGTCACTAAGATTGAAGCTTAAGGCCACTTAGAATGTAATTAACACAAACGCATTGAAACAGTGCGAATGAATAAAGCATCAAGCCAAATTCACATGTAATTTAGACTATTTCTAAGAAGATTTCAAATGTCATAACCACGAATGACGAATAAAATAGCATGAAAGTAAGTTGTAATGGCACCAGTCAACAAGCATCAATCCACATAGAATTGTAATAAGACGGATAGAACTTAGAATGTCATCAGCAAGCAAGCATGAAGCCTAATATAATTATGGCGGATATTACCTTCCATAAGGGAAGCGGCCAGCTCAACGCATTATAATTGCGACCGTTCGAGTAACTAGTATATAACCACGCACTAGATCGATACTGTGTGTCATAAAATTATAACATATCAATATAACTATAAGGTGAGAAACAAAAATCGTCGTCTGCTATTTAACCTATTTCCTAACAGAACACATGTCTGGCAACGCACGAGAATCGTCTCCATTGGAGACAATTCTCGTGCGCTCTCACAAATATTAAAATAAACAGCAGACGACAAAATTTAATTTAGAGTTGTAAGGTTTAAACATCGGAATGACTAGTGTTGGTGGATCAAGATTACCTGGGAGTATGGTGAACGATAATTCCGAGTTGGTCTGCGATCCGTGTAAACACATGGGGTCAGTAACACACGCCAGCGCGTTCTGTGGACAATGCGAGGAATACATGTGCCCGTCTTGTGTCGCAGCGCACCGTGGTTTAAAACTTACACGCGGTCACGACGTGCAATCGATTACCGGAAGCGAGTCGGTGTCTTCTGGAATATCCGGCGCGAGTAATCTATCCCTGACATTCTGTGACGAACATACGGGTGAAGCGATAGACTGGTTTTGTGAGAACCACGATGCAATGTTTTGCGAGACATGCAAACTTATTAAACATAGAAAATGCAAAGTAACTCCCATTTCTGATATGGACACGTCTACCCGCCGACACCGGTTACTGGATGTTGCCGGGTCACTGGTTGAATTGAAAACTAGAATCGGAAACTTGAAGGCTGCGCGAGAGAAGAGTATAGAAGATTTGGAGAATTTGAGAAAGTCCCTCGAAGATGAGATACGTAGCGTTAAGACTGAACTAATCGATTTTGTGAAACGGATGGAAGGAGAAATGATCGCAGAACTTAACACAACTGTTAGAGTTGAGCGGGATGTTATTATGGACCACATGTCGACCATCGACCGGCTAATTCCCCATGTAGACACATGTGTGAGGACTGCAGACGAGGCTAAGACAGTGGCAGATCACGTGACTAGTGTGATTGCCGAGCATAAATTGTCTGCTACCCTAACAACTGTTGAACCGACCGTGACTGATCTGGAACATGAAGTTTATGACGTCAACGTGTCATTTCAACCGTCACGTCGAATGACTGACGTCGTCTCTGGTAGTAACACGCTAGGTAAATTGGATATTACTCGCGGAAAGACAACGTGTACAGTTCCGTCTCTGTCCGTTCCTTGCCCGGTGGGTCTAATAGCGAGCCGAAAGTCCTGGCTAGACATGGAAGTCGAGTCGTCTGTCGATATTAAAGTTCCATCTGAATGGATTTCTGGCTCCGCAATATTGCCCGATGGACAGGCTATATTAGTTGACCGTACTCATAATCAGGTGATTCTCCTCGATAAAACGTTGTCCCTGAAATCAACACTGAGTTTACCACATAAGCCCTGGGACGTGGCCGCCGACGGCACCGATAACGTCATAGTAACGATGCCGGATAGTAAGAAGCTGCAGTGGATCGGCGTGGGCACCACGCTCCGGGCGGGCCGCACCGTGAACACCGATATAGGGTGCTGGGGCGTGGCCGTCCACGCCGCGGAGATTTACACCAGCGTGTGTATGGACTGGGACAGTGGCAATGGCGGCATCGTCCTGGTGCTAGATAGACGCGGGAAGGTGACACGGCGAATTGGGCTGGACCCCAGTGGTAAAGGCATGTTTGTTTATCCAGACTACATAACTGTGAGTCCGCGAGGCTCGGTGTACGTATCCGACTATAGTCAGTCTCGTATAACATGTTTGTCTGCTGCTGGGGATGTCGTGTACGACGTTAAAAATGAGAAGATATTACGTAATCCTCGCGGCATGTCACTCGACGATAACGACAATCTTTTGGTTTGTTGCGAATCTAGCCATACAATGCATGTCTTCAAGAAGGATGGAAGTTACCACAGGGAGTTCGCGTCGTCAACTGATAGCGTGTATTACCCGTACTCCGTATCGTACAGACGTTGTGACCAGACGCTTATTGTGGCAGTGTACGATGGTATCTGTGTGACAATGAAATTAAAATAAATTGTTGACATATATATGGCCTACGAATTATTATGTGACGTATCTAAATCACGTACATTTTACGCACGCAGGCACGCGCTATACCTGTATATAATACAGTGCAACATCTCTAAACCGGACACACTGGGGTGTCCGGTTTATAGAGATTGCACTGTATTATATACTAGTCCTGCAGAACTACCACGGGACCCGGACTTGGCGTATATACCAGTTTTTTTTTGGTGATTTTGCATCTTCATGACCTATATTATTGGAATCCGACGGATGAAACTCTGTTACCCTTGAGCATTTTTCATAATCCAAGATGGCGTCCAAAATGGCCACCCAAAATAACAAAACCAGGTGTTTGAGTCTATATTATATATATTATATATTGCTTGTGGACATAAGTTTTATAATACAAATCGACGTTCAAAATGGCCGCCAATACCTTGCCTCAGTTATCACAATGGCATTAACAAGATTTAATCTGCGTTGCAAATTCAATGCACAATCGATATTGTGTTTCATTTTGTGTTTCGTATAATGCATTTACTTATAAATTACTTACCCATATGCTGATTAAGTGGTGCTCAAGATGGCGGCCACATCAATATGTGCATGCATATGTGAGTAATGTATATTTAGCTCTCTCAAACACATAACGCAATTGGTGCTTTAATCTGTGCCTGGGGCAGTATGTGGGATAGTATGGTGGTCGCCAGACCGGACAAGTGGGTTTCTGCCGGGTACTCCGGTTTCCTCCCACATTAAGGATCACCATATCTCTTTCGACGAAAGCCTTTGTATAAGTGCTCTCGTGTGTTTGTAAGCGTTATACAATGAAGTTTAAATATGAGTTTGATGTTATTGCATGTGCATACACTATGTCTTTGACATTTGATAGCTGGAACTCTATAATCCTTTATATTTGTTTAAGATGGCTACTAAGATAATATACGTTGCTATTAATCGAGATGGGCACCATAGCTTGTAGAATATAGTGTGGAGTTTTTCAATATCGTCTCATGGGAAGTTCAGTATGTTCGCTTGTCTACAATTCATACAGCATTTCGCTTAAGTGTGCGTTCTGCAAATGGTATCCAAGATGACCAGCAAGCAGTTGACATTATCTATATCTAACTATGATAACATATGTACACTATCATATTTGCTTGGTGAATTACCTTGTTGTAGTGGGAACTTGTTTTCCTTAAGTGATATTCAGGATAGCGGAAGAGCTATATAATACACAACCACATGCATATTGATTGAGCAATTAGTCACATATATGCTTGCTATGGAGGACAGGTAGTAACTGAAAATAACATATTCAATCAAGTAGTTTACCAAACATGCATTGTATAGGACCGGTTGCCCTATCCGAATCAATGACCAGTGCACCATTAATAGATCAGACTCAATACAATGTCACAGCATTGATTAAGGTTAAGCTATTATTGATCAAGAGTAGCATGCATATTTTTTCATAAATGACGGATACGTATGTAACTTAATCTCAAACGCTGCTATGTGGCTTTCAACATATCCAAAATATAAGCCCATGGGCATGTATCAATGGGAAATTTATGACAGCGTTATAATGTATATATGAGCACATAAATTTCTACGTAAAGTGTAGTTATAAGAGCCACTAAATTACGTCTGTGTCTATAAGGCTCGAATAAGAAATGGCGGCGGATCGAGGCGGAGTCGAAAATTAAAAGTTTTGAAATCACCTCCGAAACACATACATATGGACTGCAAATGATCTAACTAAGAAAACTAAAGTTTGATTTTGAAAATCGGTCCAGAAATTGCCAAGTTATTAACGAATGTCTACTGGTATATGTCGGGATGACGTCACGTATATATGTAACGTCATGACGTCATGCCGTTTGGCGCCATATTTCTATGACGTTAAACAAGTACCAATACTCTTATAAAACTAAATTCTAATGCACCGAAAATAGAAAGCACGCATCTGATTGGTCAATTGAAATCAGAGCCTATAAAATATGAAAAATCACAGCATATAAAATCTCCGTTTTACCAGTCTGTGTTTTACAACTTGACAGATTTATGTAACCCTACGCGCTTTTGTAAACAATGGCCAGCGGCGGGGCTTGCAATTATTTCCAAATTAATTTCGGTACATTTTCGGTTATCCATTCTGCCATTTCTTCTGTATTTTGGGCGGGTGGGGTAATATTTTTAGGAATTTGTTGAAGGGCCACCACACTGAAGTCACGTGCAGTAGAATGGGGATAACCATGCTTTGTTTTTCGATTTGGAGCGGTATGTGTGAGGTTTTATGGTCTGTGAATCAGTTTTACGGCGACGCGTTAGCGGAGCCGTAAAACTGATTTACAGACCATAAAATCTCTCACCCTACTTGTAAGCATCATGTTCCCATATTATTGTATATGTTTACAATCTTGACTTTGAAATTCACTAAACAATGCTAATTGATGAATGTAAAGTTTGCATGACAGTCGAATTTGCAGGACAGTTGCTGATGCTTATATTTATATATTATTAAATAGTTCGGAATAGCGGGAACCTCACACAAGAGCTATTAATATCGGTTTGAACAATACGTATATGAGTTCGGTTCATTCGATACATTGCATGTATCACCCTTTGCAAGTATTGCTACCATAACCGTAACGGTAAACTGTACATACATTATAATAAAAAGAAACAATTAACCAAACGCCATTTGCGGCATTAACATCTGACAGTTCATGCTGTCGTACCGATTTGCATATGTGAAAAGTGTACTACATTTCTGTTCTTCATCGCTCTGGGTACCACTTTGCACTAGGTAGAATCGCACGTGCTGAGCTAGACACCACGATGCATACTTGTGTTAAATTGTGATTATAGCATTGATACATTTCAACACGAATAGTTGGACCAATGGACCCACATGTAGTCGATTGGAACCGCTATATCCAAAGAAGACTGGAGAGCCCGCGTAAATCGTAATATAAGACCATGTAAGACAGGCAAGCGTACAGTGACAAGCGTACAGTGGTAAACACAGAGCCTTCAACCGTCACCGAGGTGCACTCTATAACCAGCGGATTCCGGCCCTCAAATATACTAAGAGCCCCAGAAATAGTTAACATGTCATAGAACACAAACAGCCATACAGCCCCCACCCTCCAACTAATAGATATTTATATACAATGTATAATATTGGCGGCCATTTTGAATGTCATTTAAATATATAAATACAATGCATAATGTAATAAAAGGAACACGGTCTATTTCACACTATTAAACGCAAATGCCTGGTTTTGCTGTTTTGGGCAACCATTTTTGACACCATCTTCGATTTTGGAAAATGCTCAAGGATGACAGAGTGTCATCCGTCGGATTCCAATAATATAAATTATGGTCTGTAGATGCGAAATCACCAAAGATACAGGTATATATTACAGTGAAACCTCTATAAACCGGACACCCTGGGTCAACATTATGCAGGGTGTCCGGTTTAGCGATATTGCACTGTAAACTAGGATATCAGTAACCCGCACATGTATGTCGCTCTGCAATCATGAACAGACATTACCAACAGTGATAAGTGACAGTGCAACCCATCCTAACTAACCACGGATGGTGTACATGGTATCCAGATTTAGAGACGTTCCACTCTATATTGGTACGGGGTTATTATGGTTCAGCAATACGCATGTTTGAAATATCTAAATCATCCACATATTGTGGGCTGACATACACGCACACATACATGCGACACAGTGGAACGTCTCTAAACCGGACACCCTGGGTGGTCCCAGGGTGTCCGGTTTAGAGACGTTCCACTGTTTGTCAGGCATACAACCACTCTGAGACATGTTATCGTGCTTTGTGATCTCGAACAGACATTATTATTGGTGGTATAGGACAGGAAAAACCTTCACAGTTGTCTCACAGTGGCTCCCTTGGTGGCTGGCGTAGAGAGATTCTGCCTGTAATATTTAGGTGACCGATGTAGAGAGGTTATACGTGTAATATTTAGATGGCCGGTGTAGAGAGGTTTAGTGTGTACTATTTATGTATCCGGTATAGAGAGGTTCTACGTATACTATTTAGGAGGCCGGTGTAGAGAGGTTTTATGTCAAATATTTAGGTGGACGGTGTAGAGAGGTGTAGAGGTTCTACGTGCAATATTTAAAGGCACCGTGCCTCCGGTATGCACATGTAATGATGAAATTGATTAGTACAAGTATATTATTCATGTATTTGCCTCATATTTCTGAGGATGGGTTGTGGCCTGGGCACCTGACTTTCCATCCGGATGTTGTGGGTTCAAACCTAGCCTAGGGCATCGAAAAATACTTTGATAGTAGTTCCACCCCACTGGTCTGTCGGATGAGACTTTAAGCTGTGGTCCCGTCTATATATGACCTTAGCTGTTGCTGGGACGTTAAACCCATTCACTTTCACTTTTTTCATATTTCTGAAACCCGTTGTGCATACTAGTCGCCTGATAACAGTATGAGTAGTAATACATGTTTAAAATACTGACAAGTAACCTGCACACTCTAGTTGTATACGCCCGTTGAAAACGGGACGTAGTATGTTATGGTGTTGTCCGTCCGTCCGTCCATCCGTAAACTGCAGTCTTGTACATCGAACTAGTCCTGTGGATTTCAACCGACCAAGTCCATACTCCCCACACATTACTACTACTCACGCAGCGTGTGACGCAAAACCGTTCATTCCACTTCCACTCCACTCCTTATGGCACTATCTCCCTTTCTTGAACTCCGAAATTCCCATTTTGGCGTGTACGGTGATTAAGACTTACTATCTCCTAATTAAGAGTTATTATCTCATAATTAAGACTTATTATCTCCTAATTAGGACTTAATATCTCATAATTAGGAGTTAGTATCTCATAATTAGGAATTATTATCTCATAATTATACAACACATTTTAGCATTGACACAGATAGTAAGTCATAATTATGAAATACTAACTCCTAATTAGGAGATACTAAGTCCTAACTAGGAGATAGTAAATATATCTCCTAATTAGGAGTTAGGAGATAAAAATAGTTTAACATTGGCACCAGGACGCTTCCATACATACCTGACCACCATCAATTAAAGTGGTGCAGTGTGTAACACTAAGTGTGTTTCCTTGCACAGTAATACATGCATATAGCAAACTCATCTCCTCGGTTTGCCACTGTCTTGCCACTGACTAGGACATTGCACAAAACAATAGAAAATCTTTTGAATTTGATCAAATAAAATAAAGGTAATTTGCCGCCCTTAAAGCGCAAATTGAATATTGAATATATAAGACATACTCTGAGACACAGTCCCTTTAAATATGGTTGAATAAAAATCACATTATCAGCCACTGAATAGAGGATCTTACATGAGTGGTGATTTAATATGATATTTATTAAACGAGTTTACTTATTTCATAAGAAACGAGGCTATGCCTCGTTTCTTATGAAATCAGTCAACGAGTTTAATAAATCGTGATTTAATATGATATTTATTAAACGAGTTTACTGATTTCATAAGAAACGAGGCTATGTCGAGTTTCTTATGAAATCGGTCAACGAGTTAATAAATATATTAAATCAACACAAATTTTAGATTGTATGTATTGCATAAGCACAGTACAAACCGTTGAAGCTGTACTGACTACCTACTTCAGTAGTGTCTTATCTGTAACGGTCTTTACATGTATTACACTAGTGTATTGTGATTTTTATTACTCCGTGTTATTACACTGTTAACGTATATTTTATGCAGTAATTTAGTTTATTCATTGGTTTCTGATACATGTAATTGTATGTGTACCGCAATTTTGCATAAATACATTATAATTCTCCCTACTGTCTATGCCTATCGCTGGTCAGTATCGCGCACCACTTATTTCACATATTTCAAGACATAACCCCAACAGCTTGCATATTACCAGATTTAATGATTCCTGTTCGACAAGAAATTGAAAATCAAGAAAAATCAATGCTGGGATATGAGACTGCATTATAAACCTGGCTAAGTATAAGTATATTCATTATTGTTCACATATTGGATGCTAAAGAACTAAATGCTGCGGTCGCCATCGCTACCTCGCAATTAATTCCTTAAAATCGAATATGTTACCAATAACTTCTACGTATTTTAGTTGTTGAAGATTGTTTCTTAACTTATTTAAAAAATTACTCTGTACCATGAAAATGTAGTCATTTGTGTAGTTCTTGTATGTAGTACATGTATAGTAGTTTTAAAGGAACATGCCCATTCAGTAGGCACACAATGTTCTTTATAAGAATTAAATAAGTGTATAATTGTTTCACTATTTAACCAGTTCTAAAGATTACGAGTGCCCGCTATGCAGATACATGTATACTCATTTAGTAATATTTATATTTATTTATTTACTGATAGTCACGTGAGGTGGTATCGGGCTATTTTCATATGCAAATGAGGCATGGTATCTTTTAATTATTTATACTAATTAAATGCGTCACCTGAAAAAATAATAATTTCGACAGATATCTTGCACATCAAAAATCAATACTGATAATAAATAGTAATGTCCGTTAACATTTTAAGGAAACACGGTTATCACCCCTGATCACAGATATCTTGCACATCAAAAATCAATACTGATAATAAATAGTAATGTCCGTTAACATTTTAAGGAAACACGGTTATCACCCCTGATATGTGTGGAAATTTACGTCTGATATAAAATGTATAATATGTCAATCAATACGTGGGATAATGGTGAATGAATGTTTATTTTGTCTCAGACGATGTCTCTGATATAAAGAACATTTTGTGCCTACTGAGTGGGCATGTACCTTTAACTTATTGCAATAATATAATTTATTTGATGAGAAAAGTAACGCTGTACCATGTAAATGTAGCCATTTGTATAGTTCGTTTAAGTAGTATAGTAGTTTTAACTCTTTGCATGCTAGCGGCGAAAATATCCGCCAAACGAATTAGGAGTATATCTTTTATTTCTCTCTGTAAATATGTCTTGAAATTTCATTAGAATTGTGTCCTCCGGACACAATTCTAATGAAATTCCAAGACATATTCATGACATTTATAAGGAGAAATAAAAGAAAATATAATGAATTGACATCTGCTATTTTTGAACTATTTATATCCCACAAATTTCCCAGCATGCAAAGAGTTAAAGGTACTGTGTCTCAGATGATGCCTCAGCTATCACGTGTTTCCGAACGACGTGACGTCATTTTTGTTAGATTTGTTATCAGTAGATTTCCCTTACTACCTTTCTAATGGAATGAAAACAAATATACCGCAGCAAATGCGGTACGGTACACATTGCCCTTTATTGTATAGGCGGCTTTAACCCTTTCAGCCCTAAGTAACTTAATGGGCTGCGATATGTTAATTTTGCAACCAATCCAATCATCGCAAAATGATTTTCAGACTATTCCATTTATAAAAATGGGATAATTGTTGTTCTCAAAAATATGAAAATTACTTTCAAACAGTGCAGATCCTGATGAGACGGCTCGTTACGAGCCGGCTCATCTGGATCTGCACTGTTTGCATAAACCGATATAGCGGGCTTTCGGGTTCAAAGGGTTAATCTCAGAATCCTGTCGTGTTGACGAAGAATCGGTTACTGTAAATGTAAATAAAAACTAGAGCACGTGAATGTAAGAAATAATTAATAACGGTACTCGATTCTTTGTGAAAGTTATTATAAGTTATTGTAAATAACTTTCAGAACATCCATAAAACACATATGCCATCGTATTTGGTGCGCTACATATCATCAACATATGTTCGTTCGTTAGAAAGATGTGAAAGAAAATCTACTCTAAAAATGACGTCACAGATTACGTCACGTCGGAAAATCGGGTTCGGAAACCACGTGATCCCACACATTGGCTATGTGGTTATCGATTCATGACAGTGAATGACAAATATCAATAAATCGCACCATTGATGTTGACGAAATTTCCAAAAGCATGTCTTATAGCAAATAAAGTACATACTATCAGAATATGTTGTAAACAGGGGAGATAACTTGATTTGACATAATTTTGCATATTCGCTACACATGTACACAGGTTGAAGTAACGGACCGAGGTCTATAAACACATTAAATATGCCTAAAAGCATCAATAAATGAAGAAAAAAAAATATTTTTTTTTACCCCATCCATCTCTTATGGGGAAGGTGTCCAACCATACGGGCTCGAGACAACGGACTCTCACGAATCGTCAACCGAGTTATATCATTGTCGCTGGGACAATGTTAGTATTCCGCAACGATATATTCCCCATTGCGCTATGTCAACGCGTTTTCGAGCTATCGATTGTTTTGTTGTAAAAAAAGTATCATCAATGCTAGGTCAGGAAAGAACGGACACATTTCCGAGGCCGATATTGCTATATAAAGGAGTAAACATCGGGTTCAAAATACACTTTTACGTCGTCCCGGCCCGTAAAGAAAC
Source organism: Conchocele bisecta (assembly GCA_029237695.1). Taxonomy (NCBI): domain Eukaryota; kingdom Metazoa; phylum Mollusca; class Bivalvia; order Lucinida; family Thyasiridae; genus Conchocele; species Conchocele bisecta. The sequence continues at coordinate 9,968,176 of CM055277.1, forward strand.
ATTTTGCATAGAGAAAACATTGTTTCCAATCGAACATTTGATCAAACCTACATTTATACCCGTCCTGTGCGTCACGACAGACAATTTAATCACACAGACATTTCTATCATTTCTCGGGAAGCCATTTTGTATAAACATCGTGGGACATGTTTATTCTCCGGAACTCGTGCACTTACTATGTGGTAAAAAACCCGGAACTTTTAGAAACGGTTATAATTCATATTTTATAATACCTATGTTGGTGGTAAAAGTATCAAGTTAAAGGTATGTCTCTCTACTCCGATTTCAAGTTTTGTCAAAATATATTTTTTTCTAATAATCATGTTTTGGCAGCATATGAGAATTGTCCGTCGGGTCAAATTTTATTTTTGACCGAATATGGTCATGTTATATGTCAAATCAAAGGTATCAACGAGGCGATCACTCTGGTGCATTTTTTTGTCGAAATCGGATGACTATGTCATCCAAGATGGCCGCCGAAAGGTCAAAAGCTCGTTCTTTTATTAGAGATTTAAAAATTCTTCTTCACATGAACCGCCTGGCCCATGGTGGCCAAACGTAAAAATTATGGTCCATGGGTGAAGCATTTTCAGATTTGTTAAAACGGAGATCATCGCTAATCCAAGATGGCCGCCGTCTAAAAATAGCATAAATTCTTAAAAAAATCTTCTTCTCATGAACCGCTAGCCGGATTTCGACGAAACTTGGTAAGAATGATAGATGTACAATGCTCTTTCAAAGTTGTTAAAATGGTGACTCCGGGATCAAAAATGGGCGTGGCCCGTGGGGTCAAGTTGGGGTCAAATTTTATTTTTGGCCGAATATGATCATGTCTATACCAAATCGAAGGTATCAAAGAGGCGATCGCTCTGATACATTTTTTGTCGAAATTGGATTGTCATGTCATCCACGATGGCCGCCGAAAGGTCAAACGGGCGTTCTTTCATTAGAGATTTCAAAATTCTTCTGCACACGCACCGCGTGGCACAAGGTGGCCAAACTTCACAGTTATGGTCCATGAGTGAAGCCTTTTCAGATTTGTTAAAACGGAGGTCGTCGCTAATCAAAAATCTTCGTTCTCATGAACCGCCAGCTACGCCCATTTTTTACCCCTGGGTTACCATTTTAGCAACTTTGAAAGAGCATTGTACATCGATCATTCCTACCAAGTTTCGCCGAAATCCGGCTGGCGGTTCATGAGAAGAATTAAGAATTTATGCTATTTTTAGACGGCGGCCATCTCGCCTTCCGCTTTTGGAAATATATGTTGCTGTAATCCGAATTATAAAATGCAGGTAACGCAGGGCGACTTTCCCTGTGTTACAGACAGAAAATTCGGGTTAGTTTTGCTCATGCGTGTTGATGAGATCATGAAGCAAAAATGCGCGATCTTCCATCTCTGGGGAGAGGTTTGCGAAAAAGCAAGATTGGATAGGATAGAATCTCGTATTTTCGTCTCGCAATCTCGTGATCATACTTCAAATTTTCGCGATCAATATATGCTCGATATCGCGAGAACGCGAGATTGTAAAAGTTTTGACCCCGTGTCACCATTTTAACAATTTTGCGTATCGATCATTCCTACCAAGTTTCGTCGAAATCCGGCTAGAGGTTCAAGAATAGAAGATTTTTTAAGAATTTATGCTATTTTTAGACAGCGGCCATCTTGGATTAGCGATGACCTCCGTTTTAACAAATCTGAAAATGCTTCACCCATGGACCATAACTGTGAAGTTTGGCCACCATGGGCCAGCCATCGACCATGTGGTTCCTGAGAAAAAACTTTCAAAATCTCGAATAAATGGACCTTTTGGAGGCCATCATGGATGACATAATCATCCGATTCCGACAAATATTGCACCAAAGCAATCGCCTCATCGATACCTTCAATTTGATATATGACATGAGCATATTCGGTCAAAAATAAAATTTGACCCCACGGGCCACGCCCATTTTTGACCCCGGAGTCACCATTTTAACAACTTTGAAAGAGCATTGTACATCTATCATTCTTACCAAGTTTCGTCGAAATCCGGCTAGCGGTTCATGAGAAGAAGACTTTTTTTTTAAGAATGTATGCTATTTTTAGACGGCGGCCATCTTGGATTAGCGATGATCTCCGTTTTAACAAATCTGAAAATGCTTCACCCATGGACCATAATTTTTAAGTTTGGCCACCATGGGCCAAGCGGTTCATGTGAAGAAGAATTTTTAAATCTCTAATAAATTAACGAGCTTTTGACCTTTCGGCGGCCATCTTGGATGACATAGCCATCCGATTTCGACAAAAAAATGAGTGATCGCCTCGTTGATACCTTCGATTTGACATATAACATGACCATATTCGGTCAAAAATAAAATTTGACCCCACGGACAATTCTCATATACTGCCAAAACATGTTTATTAGAAAAAAATATATTTTGACAAAACTTGAATTCGGAGTAGAGAGACATACCTTTAACTTGATACTTTTACCATCAACATAGGTATTATGAAATATGAATTATAACCGTTTCTAAAAGTTCCGTTTTTTTACCACATAGCAAGTGCACGAGTTCCGGCGAATAAACCTGTCCCACGATGTTCATACAAAATGGCTTCCCGAGTTTCTTTACGGGCCGGGACGACGTAAAAGTGCATTTTGAACCCGATGTTTACTCCTTTATATAGCAATATCGGCCTCGGAAATGTGTCCGTTCTTTCCCGACCTAGCAATGATGATACTTGTTTTACAACAAAACAATCGATAGCTCGAAAACGCGTCGACATAGCGCATTGGGGAATATATCGTTGCGGAATACTAACATTGTCCCAACTTCTGCAATAGGTGAAAATGATATAACTCGGTTGACGATTCGTGAGAGTCCGTTGTCTCGAGCCCGTATGGGCTCGGCCTATTAAAAAGTTGGACACCTTCCCCATAAGATTAGATGGATGGGGTATTTTTTTTTCTTCTACATTTATTGATGCTTTTAGGCATATTTAATGTATTTATAGACCTCGGTCCGTTACTTCAACCTGTGCACATGTACTAGTAATGAAAACATGTGCAATTTCTTTATTTTCGTTTAGATTATTCATAGTATATACATGTAGCACATTTAGAAAGAAATTTCATTATAGACACAAGTATAATTAATTTAAATGAAATAAATTAGTAGTCATCGATTGAAAAACATGTTTAAATTATAATACTGAAAAATAACTAGCGTAGCAAAGCTAGTTATTTTTCATTAGTATAAACATTTTGTTAACCAATCCCTGAATTGGGTTCAGAAATATAATACAAATATACTGTGTGACAATTAAACTGTTCAAATATATGTTTCATCAGTTTCCAGGTATATTTGAGACCCCAGGCGCGGATACAGAAATAATTGCAGGGGGGGGGGGGGGTCTGTAATTAAAATTCGGCATAGCCGACCTCTGTGAGCGCGAAATCGTAAAGTAGGGGGGTCTGGGGGTCGTCCCCCAGGAAATTTTTAGATGCCAGATCGCCGCAGATGCGATTTCCTGACACCTAGGCCACGAAAAAAGTCATCCAACTATTCGAGTAATGTAGATTTTCTTCTTCTTTTTTTTTTTTGCCGGGAGCATGGTCCGGATCCCCTGGACCCCCCCCCCCCCCCCCCCCCCCCCCCCCCCCCCCCCCCCCCCCCCCCCCCCCCCCCCCCCCCCCCCCCCCCCCCCCCCCCCCCCCCCCCCCCCACCCCCCCCCCCCCCCCCCCCCCCCCCCCCCATGTATCCGCGCCTGGACCCAGTACCTTTACAAGGACTGTTCCACAATTCAAGCCCCAAGACAGCTTAGAAATATGCCAATTGACAAATTATATAAAATATATGTTTCGACAATGTCCAGCCGTGGGTAAACGTTTGCCGTGGCACTCGGGAGCCGTGGGTAAACATTTGCCGTGGCACGAGTGAACTGTTTGAATACCAGGGCCGCAGGCCGCGGGTACAAACAGTTCCCGAGTGCCACAACAAACGTTCACCCACGGCTAGACATGGTCGAACGTTATGGTCACATTTCCGTCGGAAATAGCATGCAATTTGAGCATATATATGCAGTACTGTCGGTACTTTTCAAATCTGCTCCATTCAAACAGCTGATTTACACCCCTTTTCATTTTGTCATTTTTTTTAAATATGTATATATGAGTAAGTGAATAATTATGCTTAATTATCACAATAGGCTACGCCCCCCAACCTGACCCCCCACCCCCCCCCCCCCCCCCCCTACCCCCCCCCCCCCCGCCCCCCCCCCCCCCCCCCCATACCACTCACAGGTGGAAGACTCGGACCTATGACACCAAAAATATGCCTATTAAAAAAAAAATCCCATTACCCCACCCACTTGGTCTCGTACATTACCATCTTCTATTTATAGAAGGTGGGTATAAATATGGCTATTATAGAAAGAGCCCTCTCTTTTCCGACTCGCACAAACACAATAAACATCGATTAAATGTATGAAATATGTCTCTGGCAATCGATAAAGGTATTAGGTGTGTGAATATACTCGCTTCAAATCGCTGTTTCAAGTATTTATTGACTTATTCGCGTTTTGATTACCCCATCCAAAGCGAAAGTTGCGTGTACGAAAGAATCTCACACAGAATCGGAGGCCGTCCGGCGTGGATTATCGGTCATATTTGGCCGATAGCTGATCGCCAGCTCAAACTAAAGTGGTGCACCATGACCATATACATTAGAAACTCCAACCATACAAAGTTCGTCCAATTGTGATCGTTCGCCGATCTAAAAAACACTTTTTTGTCTAATTTCGTTCATTATCTGGAACTGGGTCAATGCACCATCTTCCATAATACAACCGGAAGCGTCTATGTAAAGAACATCTCTGATTGGCTAAATCTAAACTGTATGACGTCATTCAACCTATTTCGGGATTGTGGAAGACATAATCTGATAGTACGCGAATCATGAATGAAAGTAGAAAAAAGGTGTTTTTTAGATCGGTGAACGATCACAATTGGACGAACTTTGTATGGTTGGAGTTGCTAATGTATATGGTCATGGTGCACCACTTTAGTTTGAGCTGGCGATCAGTTATTGGTCAAATATGACCGATAATCCACGCCGGACGACCTCCGATTCTGTGTGAGATTCTTTCGTACACGCAAATTTCGCTTTGGATGGTGTATACAAAATGCGAATAACTGAATAAATGCTGGAAAGAGCGATTTGAAGTGAATATATTCACACACCTAATACCTTTATCGATTGCCAGCGACAGAAATCATACATTTAATCGATGTGTATTGTGTTTGTGCGAGTCGGAAACGAGAGGGCTCTTTCTATAATGGCCACAATGTTATTCACCTTTCTGTATATAAGATGGTAATGTACGAGACCAAGTGGGTGGGGTAATGGGATTTTTTTGAATAGGTATTTTTTTGGTGTCATAGGTCCGAGTCTTCCACCTGTGATACCACTCGCAAGTTTGTTTACCAACTGTTCACTCCAATATAATGTTAGCCAAGTGGAGAAGACGCGGGTGACAACTGATGCACCGGTGTGGAGTTAATGTGTTGTTTAACAATTAGACGTGTAGACAAACTTATCATGCTCATACGTTAGAACGTGAAGGCTGGGAGGGTAACGCGTAATTAACGGGATTCATCCTTTCCGGAATCCCATTTCACCTGATTTGACCCTGATGGATTATTATCCATTGGAGTTGAATTAGGTTATATCCCTTATAGAGGATGGGCTAAATGAGTTTACTGGTGTGGTATGGGCGCCTAACACCGATCAGGGTATCCTAGTTTAGATTACATCAGTGCACCTATTACCACATCTTGTTGTCTTCATATCGCCAATCCCGTATATTTATCACTTCAGATTTTGCAAATATGTGTAATTCTCAACGCGCCTAAATCAGATTCGATGCCTCTGAAATAACCAGGATAACTCGTTTTAGAGCATCTACTATCCAAAAAGGACCCCCGGACCACCCGCTAAAAAAGAGGGACACCCCTCTCGTGCTCTTCCCGCCGAGTCCCTTCGGCACTCGAAACCCCTTTTGAAAATCCTGGCGACGCCTATGCTTAAGGACTGACTTTATAGAATATAAGACCTGTTGTTCCAAATGTAGTAGCATCGATCATACATGTGACTGCATATCTACATAAAGTATATCTGACCCTGTTCTTCTTAGTGTATAATATACAGAGCATCGAGCTGCCATCTCCGCCATTTTAGTTTGTACATGCTATCAGACAATTTCACCACTTGGAGCGTTTGACACATACAGCAAATAATATGGTAGAACATCTAATAAAAGTTGGTGCCATACATCCCAGATATATAGGATGACAATGTCATATACATAGTATTTCAGAAGACTACACAAAAACATGGATATCTGAGTTTTTCTACCATCACTCACAAACTATGCAATGGACATTTTTTCAATGTGTCAAATGTCAAACTGATGTACGGTCTATTATTAGAAGTACATCTGCCACAGGTAAACGCCGTATTTACTCGCATAGTAGACAATAGTGGCATTACACTCAGATAACTGTTTACAAGTCACTGGGTTTGATACAATATGTATGGTAACACAGGTGTATATCTACCAGGCGCGGATCCAGGATTTCTGGTTAGGGGGGGGGGGCGTAACTATTTTGCAATACTTGACTATATTATCGAACGAGCTAAGCTCGTTCGATAATATAGTCAAGTATTACAAAATAGTCGACCGAGCGGAGCGGAGCAGAAAGAAGCATGGAATACATGGCACTTGGCATGAAACGTGCCATGTAACTTGTAAAAAAAAATTACTGGGCGAATTTTAGGGGGGTGTGCGCCGGGTCCGCCCCCTCTGAATCCGCCCATGTCTACAGCAATGTGTATTGTTCTTACTGTTACAGAGTCATTACTGAATTCTCAAATATTTTAACAAATGGTCAACAAACCCTTCATATATCAGACTTTGTATATACATTTGATGAAATGAACGGATAGCACGCTGTTAACTGGTGTCTTCCGGTCGTGTTGCATCAACTTTTATACACGTGTCTGCAATGTAATTCGTGGTATGTGTCAAATGCTACAAGAGGTAAAACTGGCCGATGACTTGTACACACTAAGATGACGGAAATGCAAACTCCATCCACCGTGAATGGTATAGTAAGAAGAGAATGTTCACATGTATGTTATGCATATATCACATTTACGAAGCAATTAATTGAATTATGCATGACTCATAGGGTGAGCTGGGGTCCCATGGGTCCTTAAACGAATATTGGCTTCAGCTGTGTTTATTTCTTCATAATTCCAGCACAAAAATATTTACACAATTCCCTAACATTTGATTGGCCCGTAGTAAGTATCTGTCCAGAATTTATATCCCAGTAAACTCCCACACCGAACTACTTTCCGTAACCGTGAGGCGCAGTTAAATTAATTCTTAAGAACACGGAAAATAAACACATTTTCTTGATGACTGTATTCCAAATGCTGGAATTATAAGGAATGAATGGCCTTTTTGAGGAATTTATCGGGGATATAAACTTGGAAAAGTCGCGGGTATACTGGACGAGGCCTTCCGGCATTCGTCCAGTATTCCCGCGATTTTTCCAAGTTTACACACCGATAAATTCCACAAAAAGGCCATTCATTCCTATAATACATATTTGTATTATGCCCTAGCGAAACTATGTATTATCAGCACATGAGAATCGTCTTCATTGGAGGGAATCACCTGCGCAAGTGAAGACGATTTGCATGCGCTGTCAAACATGATGTGTATCCATATAAATGGATTGACCGTGGCCTATGGGATATGGCATTGAACTTCAATACTGGAGGTTGTGAGTTCAATTCTCACCCGAGGCGTGAAAATACAAACATAGTATTTCCATCCCATTGGTCTGTGGGACGATAATTTAAACTGTACGTTAAAGCATTCACATTCACGTTTTCCCAGATAAATGGAAAATAATATGTATCCCGTCAACACAGTGCGTATGTGCCGTGAAACAAGGTGCCGTGAAACATATTTGATATCCTGTCAATACGACCTAATCACTGCGTATGAATATGTGCGGTGGCTGGGATTATATTTTTTGGCATTTTAAAGCAATTAGTATGTGTTGACGGGATAAATAGAATAGTAGATTAGTGAAAAATATCTCGCGAGGCACGGAAACAGGATGTGCTCGGCAGAGCCTCGCCCATCCCTTGCCTTGCCAGATATGTTTTCCCATTCACGGCACTAACCTACTATTCTCTATATAGGGAACAGCAAACGGCAAAACTAACTTCAACGTTACAAAGATTAACAGACGCAAAGTCATGCGCAACATATATTTGTGGCTGTGACTGGAGAATTGGGGCTTATAGGATTTGCGACCAGTGTCGATCCAGTAGCCGATTTCATCAAAATTTCAAAGTATACTTATCTAGCAAAGTATACTTTGAGGGAGAAATTTTAAAATTTTGGATAAATTTATTAATTTTTTATTATACTGAATTTATTACATTATCACAGCCATTTTGGCTGTGATAATGTAACAAATTCAGTAGAATAATACTGCATACTTTTAATCATCAAATATATGCAGTCGTTAGTTCTATATGAAATAATGCATTTCGGGAAAAATAAATGATTACACCCTCAAAGTATACTTTGCTAGATAAATATACTTTGCAATGTTGGTGAAATCGGCTACTGATCAGCCTGTGCACCCGTACAGTCTTATCAGGATCTGCACTATTCGCCATTCCATTAATGAAACACCCGTCATGCTTCCAACAAGGAATATGTAGATCGTTATCAGGCTACATGAGAGTGTTATTTGATCAGGGGCTATACTGGTCATAAATCCCACAAGCCCCTTTTCTCCAGTAACAGCCACAATTATGCATGGCTGTCTCTGGAGAACACGCGCGCTCATGGTTATGAATTTGACGAGATATTATGTCACGAACATTTCTATGGGGCAGCCATTGATCGTGCTACGCCTAAGGGGACAGTGACCAGGGCCCGGTTGTTCAAAACACCAGTTAGCTTAACGGACTGTTAAATCCTTAACGGACTGTTAAATCCTTAACCGAATGGTTAAAATCTCTGTTAAAACAGAGATTTTAACCATTCAGTTAAGGATTTAACAGTCCGTTAAGCTAACGGATGTTTTGAACAACCGGGCCCAGTTAATTTAAAATTATCAATTTCGGACAGTATTTATTTAATGCAATATTCCAAATAAGTGGGCGGACAGCAATATGCGTTCGACATTTGTGACCTAGACACACTAGAAGCTTCTACATAAACACAAATATGCTGCTCTATTAGTGCTCCTTACCTATGCAGGAATGTGAAATATCTTGGTGCAGCCTCTTTAAAATGATCCAATTCTGAGGTAAAATATTCACGTTAAAACCATGCCGTGCCACGCTACTTGCGGAACTACAGATTGAATGTTGTACGTGTTCTCAATCATCATCCAGAGGCAAATGTACTATCATGGTGCAAACCAGTTCCCATCCATGAGTTTTCTCTGAAATAAATTCTTGTTTTAAACTCCCAGAAAAATCTGTTGTTTTGATCAGTTTTTGTCACAACATACCCTCAATTCGTATTTGCCCATTTCTGATCAATGGAAACAGGTCAGATGGCCCTGGAATGAGCATTCATCAATTAATACGATGTAAAATCTGAATAAAATACAAAATCGACTACAAAATAATAATTAAACAATTAAAATGAATTTTAGTCAGCAGAAAGTGTAATATTTATAAATTTCACCGGTGCCATTATACGAAACTGGCGGCTAACTGGTCACTGCTACCTAAACGGCGAGGAAGACCAATAAAATAGTGCCCTGTGCCAACTTATGCTATGGCGGTTTTGTCTGTCTTGCTTCGTATCTAAAACTGTTCATATACTATTCTCTATAGTTTTCACAGTTTTGGGCTCAGTTTATCAATTAAATTCTGGAAAATACGAATCACGACATTTCGTGCGTATGAATACAGAAGCTATTATCTTCAGTTTTCAAACAGTAATTTATTGTTTGCACCATCACAGTACATTTGCCTCTGAATGATGATTGAGAAAATATGCCACTTTCATTCTCTAGTGATCAGTTTTTGTGGAGATAACATATGTCAGTACATTCAGTACTTCTTCTGCATTATTATCAAATAAAAGTGTCCAACCTAAGAGCAAATGCAATTTTTAAAATTGAAGGACCGACAGTTGAATGACTCAGTAATTCCTAACATTCTGAGTAATTGACTCTTTTTTGGGAGTCATTGGGAGCTCTGTTAACCTTCCACTAATAATAGCAATACAACTGACTACTTAATGAATCCGACTCAGGAAGTAATGGCAGATTTGCTTGACAACTTCATTTTGGGAACTTTCGTTGGAGAATTGGTGACAAACTACTTTCTTTTTTGCGATTGGGAATATAGCCGTTAAACGGCTATAAAAACGTCAAAAAATCCTGTACACTGATCCAGGCCTTTACTGTTATCTATTGCAGTGAAAAATGAAAACAGTACACAAAATGTAGGATATAAATGAATGAAATTAAGATGTTATAAAATGTACAAATTTATGTGATTTCACAAAAACAATCTGCTTAAAAAGTATGTGATAAATAAGTACAAATGTGCTAATAATGAGTTTTAACATTGTATATTCCATATATGTCTTTTTTGTGTGCTAATAAATCTACATTTCCTGATTTTGTAGGTAATACAATCTTGTTTGAACACCAGTTTATTTCATTTTGATCCCATTTGCAATGACCAATTATCACCAATTAAGTATAGTGTTACCCGTAACAATAGTGTCTGACTTCCCCAACCTGCAAAAAAACAAAAATTTGACCTGAAATATAGAAAGTTGGGAAAGTGAGCACACACCAATTTGACATACCAGTAACAACATTTTGAACAGTGCGTGCGTTAGTAACACCTTTCATTTTTAGCTCACCTGAGCGAAGCTCATGTGAGCTATTGTTACCGCAATGTGTCCGTCCGTCCGTCGTCCGTCGTCCGTGAACATTTTCAAACGTCTTCTCCTCGGTAACCATTGGGCCTATAGTCACCAAACTTCATGGTCATGGTCCTTAGGTAGGGGGACTACAAAATTGTTAAAATGACGTCATTATGTAATCCAAGATGGCTAAAAATAGCACAAATTCTTCAAAAATCTTCTTCTCAAGAACCGCCAGCCGGATTTCGACAAAACTTGGTAGGAATGATCGATGTACAATGCTCTTTCAAAGTTGTTAAAATAGTGACCCCGGGGTCAAAAATGGGCGTGGCCCTTGGGGTCAAATTGGGGTCAAATTTTATTTTTGACTGAATATGGTCATGTCATATATAAAATTGAAGGTATCAATGAGGCGATCACTCTGGTGCATTTTTTGTCAAAATCGGATGGTTATGTCATCCAAGATGGCCGCCGAAAGGTAAAAAGGTCGTTCTTTTATTAGATATTTCAAAATTGTTCTTCACATGAACCGCTTAGCCCATGGTAGCCAAACTTAAAAATTATGTTCCATGGGTGAAGCCTTTTCAGATTTGTTAAAATGTAGGTCATCGCTAATCCAAGATGGCCGCCGTCTAAAAATAGCATAAATTATTAACACATCTCCTTCTCATAAACCTCTAACTGAATTACGACGCAACTTGGTAGGAATGATCGATGTACAATGCTCTTTCAAAGTTGTTAAAATGGTGACCACGGGGTCAAAAATGGGCGTGGTCCCTGGGGTCAAATGGGGGTCAAATTTTATTTTTGACCGAATATGGTCATGTTATGTATCAAGTCGAAGGTATCAATGAGGCGATCACTCTGGTACATTTTTTGTTGAAATCTGATTGTTATGTCATCCAAGATGGCCGCCGAAATGTCAAAAGGTCGTTCTTTTATTAGAGATTTCAAAATTCTTCTTCACATGAACCGCTTGGCCCATGGTAGCCAAACTTAAAAGTTATGGTCCATGGGTGAAGCCTTTTCAGATTTGTTAAAATGGAGGTCATCGCTAATCCAAGATGGCCACCGTCTAAAAATAGCATAAATTCTTAAAAAATCTTCTTCTCATGAACCGCTGGCCGGATTTCGACTAAACTTGGTAGGAATGATCGATTTACAATGCTCTTTCAAAGTTGTGAAAATGGTGACCCCCGGGGTAAAAAATGGGCGTGGTCCGTGGGGTCAAATTATGGTCAAATTTTATTTTTGACCAAATATGCTCATGTCATATATCAAATTGAAGGTATCGATGAGGCGATTGCTCTGGTGCAATATTTGTCGGAATCGGATGATTATGTCATCCATGATGGCCACCAAAAGGTTCATTTATTCAAGATTTTGAACTTCTTTTTCTCAGGAACCACATGGCCGATGCTGGCCAAACTTCATAGGAAGTTAAGATCCTTGGGTGAAGCATTTTCAGATTTGGTAAAATGAGAGTCATCGCTTAATCCAAGATGACCGCCATCTAAAAATAGCACAATTTTTTTAAAACACATGAACTCACTGTCATATTCTCCTCTAGTGTTCATGGAGTCAGGTGAGCGAATTAGGGCCATCATGGCCCTCTTGTTCACGTTATGAACCACTTCATCGATTTTGATAATATTTGACCACAATGTGTGTCTATGGATGGTGCTTTATGGTGCACACCCACGTCCGATCGCCCAAGGTCAAGGTCACTGAGTACTTATGTTCAAATTGTTTATAAAGGCAAACACATTCTTTATTTGTGTTATCAAGGCTGTCAGCGAGGGGATTAGCTTAGTAATAACGATGCCCTTGTTTGATGTGTATTTAATGCGTACATTTATAGACCTTGCTCCGTTACTTCCACCTGTGGGCAGGACGTGATTAGAACATTGAATCATATCGCTCATGAGTTTGAATGTATTTCCCGTGGTGATTACTTAACGCAACGGAAGCTGCATTATTTTGATATTTGTTTTGGGCATCATATACATAGAGGATCTTACATGAGTGGTGATTTAATATGATATTTATTAAACGAGTTTAGTGTTTTCATAAGAAAAGAGGCTATGCCGAGTTTCTTATGATATCAGTCAACGAATGTAATAAATATAATATTAAATCATCACAAATGTTAAGATTATCTTTATTGCATACGCATATCATTACACATTGAAGCTGTACTGGTAACTAAACGTGTTTTCTGTAACGAGCTCATTTGCATATTTATTACACTAGTGTATTATGATTTTGATTACACTGTGACATACACTGCGAGTGGCCATTTTATGCAATGGGATTGGAAAAGACCACAGAATTCTCTACGGAGACATCACCGTTGCTTATTGGGGACAGTTTGGGAAATGGAGTCACCCACCATGAAACTGATTGCGACAAGAGACAGCTGGGTGTATATACCAGGTTGAAGCAGGATCCCGAGTTCAGACACAAGTACGTCAAATCGTGTTGGATCTTCTGGGCGTTTATAATACATGTAAGTACTATACAATATATTCTTATATCCGGTAACTCGCTATTCATTGACCGAATGTATAATAGATCAGAGCTCCAGATAAGGTGCGTATTTGCGTATTTACGCACTTATTTTAGCAGAATACGCATTGATTATCAAAAGTGGCAGTACAAAATACTCACAGAAATGTAACAATACGCATTGACTTTCAAATTGAGTAGTGAAAACACAGTATTAAAGTTGAAAATTTACTTAGTTGAACTGCAAACACAATGCTTTTTGCAGCTAAAATAAATGAATTTGTATTTTTTTTTATCATTTGTTCCCCATTTACCAAGGAAGAAAATACTACATTTGTAAATGTAAAATACGCATTGAATTTGAAATATGGGGGTATAATTAATAATACTCTTTAGATACAAAACTTATCTGGAGCACAGGGCCCGGTTGTTCAAAACATCAGTTAGCTTAACTGACTGTTAAATCCTTAACGGACTGTTAAATCCTTAACTGAATGGTTAAAATCTCTGTTAAAACAGAGATGTTAACAATTCAGTTAAGGATTTAACAGTCCGTTAAGCTAACGGATGTTTTGAGTAACCGGGCCCTGACTGGTAGCACATTGTTGTATCCCGCTTCGACTAGATACGAATGTCCCAGTTACAGCGAATTGAAAATTGAACGACATTACCGAATGCCGTCAGTGTAATGACGCAATGTAAACAGGTTTGAATTGTTTGCAACGCCGCATCCTCTTCCAAATAAATAGTATACCACGCTAGGGTGTTGTGATATCAAGCTTACAAGGCTCGGCTCAGAAACTGCAGGAATTCCTCGGCTCGCCAAGCCTGATCAAATTGATAGCAAAAATGCATTAGCCCTGTATTTATTTATCGGATAACGGTTTGTGTAAATGTAACAGTCGTCTTAGAAAGGGACGCGGACTTGTTTACACTGCGTCATGGCACTGACATCATTCGGTAATGTCCAGGGACGTCGGTCGATCAATGAAACGTCAGTTTTGAATGCGTTATAATCTTGATATGCGTATATAGTATATAGAGGATGTACCACTTTGCTATCAGTCAGTACGTACAATGTCAATGCAAAGCTCGTTACCGGATGAACTCTTTTTTCTTTTTTTTACCTATGTCTTCTTGAAAAGGACTGGAAACTATGGTTAAGGAATAAAACCATGGACTGTTGCGTGTTCCTCGCAAACTTTAAGCAGACAAACTGTTTTTCTTCTACAGTATACGCAACAGCTGAGACAGTGACGTTGCTGTTCAGTAGCGTGATGTTGTTGACAACATCGTTGAATTTAATGGCGTAAAATGAACTTTAATGCCGCACGATGTCACGTGCGGTTAATGAGTGTTTTGCATTATTGCTTCCAAGACAGAATGGTAACAAATATAACAGTTAGTGTATTGCGTGCGGCTGGTGTACTGCCAATGAAATAGTTTTCATTTCTCTTCCACAGGGTTGGATGGCTGGGCAGCTAGGCGCCGCTCTGCCCGATCTACAACTAATTATCGGGACGGACCTACAGACGGCGTCACTACTGATCACAGGCGGAGGCATCGGTCTGCCTATTGGTGGACTGCTGGTTGGAATGCTTTACAACAATGTCAACACCGATGCACTGATCGCCTTCGTGTTATTCGGCTGTGTTGCTATGTCAGCAATGTTACCATGGTGTCCGACATTCGCTGGAATGCTGACAATATGTATTATATTTGGCATATTCAAGGGCGGGCTGGATATTGGTAAGGAAACAATGAGCATAGCTCGATTGTGACGTGTGAGTCAGAGCAAGTATGCGCTCTGTGAACATCCGCTTTCTTCCACTTCTATGTGATGGTATGCACATATATGCCTGCAATTCTGTCACCATAAAGGTGTAAAGAAGCAAGGGACGTGCATTCAACAATCAATGCTGACACTCCACAGAAAGTAATGATTGTGACGATAATTCTAGCTGCGACGAACTTGCATACGAACAGTGGACAAGGTGTTATCTATCTGAGCTGGCACATAGGCAATGTTATGCTATTATCACATGAATATTGATACATTGATGCAAACTGTTCCAGAACAGAACTTCCACAATTACGTATATGGTATGTCCTTAAGATCGAAATGGGTGGCGTTTAAATTTCTCGTGTAATCCCAGCAAGAAATAATTAAAGGCCTCTCATTATCACTGCATAAATTAAGATAATGAGCATTTATGTATTACTAACGTTCGAGTAATATGTGCCCCGCCTTCTCCACATGTCTCCTAAACCAATATAAGCTGACTGGAAGGTTGCTCGCATATACCATTTTCAAACATGATCGTTTCATCAACAGTAAAAACTGTTATAGGATTCAATTCCAGACGATTTTCCCATCTGAACATTTTCATTATCAAACACATGTTGATAATGTTACATACCCAACAGCTACATTTGGACGGGGCTTTTTATGCTTATCCTAACCACAAACCACCAACGCCCTGCAAATTCAATTGCAGAACCAATTCTATTTTGTTTATTTTATCTTATTCACAGAATCCTTCGGTGAAAACATGTTTAGTAAATCATATCCAGAGCAGCTAAATGCTGTCACTGTCCATGCTGCACGGTACCCGAAGGCATATGAAGCTCATAGTTTAATCGTCCTACCCCATGGACCACACTACATGTACGTGTTATTGTAATTGTAGGTGGGAATGCCGCTATAGCAACGATGTGGAGGATGGAGGGACGTCAGTATATGCAGACCCTACACTTCATGTTCTCGGCGGGAGGTATCTTGTCACCCTTCGTTACCGGCCTGTTTCTGGTACCAAAGGAACACAGCGTTGAGAATACAAATACAACAAGAGACGTTAAGGGTGTCACAATATTCACAAATACCACTACCGACATGTCAAATGACACACATTATGTATTTATTGATGTTACAACACCGCTAAGACATAATCCAACAGGCGCAATTGAAAACATAAAAGTTCAATATGCTTACGTTATAACGTCTGCCCTGGCGCTGAGTGGAGTGATTCCGTTTATTATCATGTATTTCAAGGACAGAAATGGTAGAAGACGTAATTCGAGCCCGAGCGTTCGTACACAAGGAGATACTACTCACGATGATCTCAACCATGAGCATCGAAAAGTTCTAACCTCCGTAAAACTGAGACGTTTGTGTCTTGTCATTTCAGCCGCGGTTTTACTTTTCTATGCAGGGATGGAATTAACGTTCGTAAACTTTTTAACCACGTTTTGTTTAGAATATTTCGACTGGACAAAATCAACCAGTTCTATAATAACATCTGTATTTTGGTTGACATTCGCACTGGGTCGCTTCAGTGGAATTTTCCTGATTCGATGCATCACGCCAGGACAGCTCATATTTCTATTTTTGTTGGGGATGATATTTTCTATATCAGGCATGTTGATTATATGCCTGGCAAAGTTAGATTATTTGATGTGGCTGTTTGTGTCCCTTATCGGCTATATGTCGTCCACCATATGGGCGAGTCTGATGTCATGGCTGGAAGAAAATGTGACACCGATCACTGGTCGTATTGCGTCACTAGTCGTAATGGCAGCTATGGTAGGAGAAATGATCAATCCAATCTTCATTGGCTATTTGATGGAAAATGTAACGTTGCTGACGTTTTTGTATATACCGTTAATTGAGAGTGTTATCTGTATACTTCTTTTTACGATAAACCACGTCATTGTTGTCAAGCACTCACAACCGTACCGCGAGATTAAATAGAGACGGTACACATAGTTTTCCAATTGGTCAATTGGATAATTTTCCAAATTCAGATAAAGATACCGATTAACATCTCTTAATATAATGCAACTAGGTTGGTGTAATGTATATCATGTCTCTAATCCGGTTTCGCAGTATGCATTTATGTCATTTCCTGATGCACCAGCCTAAAGGAAACGTACGTCCGGTATCTGGAAAATACACAACTACACGAGAGATGTGAATCGACAATAGTTCTTGATCAACCGTAGCAAATACGCTTTAAACACGTTTATAGGCAAGTTATCAGTAAGCAATGGAGGGCTTATGCACGTTTCAGGAAGCACATTGAGGTGGGAAAAATTCCGAGTCGGTACACTTTTTGAAAACAGAGCTTTCAAAAACGGAAATGACATCCCTCTTCATCAAAAAATATGTGTGTCATGAGTACGAAGAACATCTTCACTCATGGCGGCATCAACTGACAGAATACATTAAGCATTAAAGTTGAAATGGTGTTTGAATTGACAATAATAGAGACAAGCCGTATGAAATGTGTGCATAAGAATATGTGTGATTGTTTAAGAAAACATATTTACAAAATTTGTGATATTTTCTGTTTGACGTCGAAAGTTGCTCTGAATTTTCGTCAACTTTCTACGTTATTTACGGAAAATATCGTGAATATTGTAAATATTTTTCATGAGATTATCGAACATTTTCTAGATCAGAGATTTACTGTAATATGTCTCAGTCTAGATGTACAAAGTCGCAAGGCTTGTCTCAGTAAAGTATGGTGTTTTCAATTTGTTTCAAAATAACAGCTCATATTGACAATCGGCAGCTATGACGTAAACATGTGGCTGTTACTAAATCAATACGGAGCATGCGTTTTGCGACCAGTGTAGCGCCTGATCAAATAACATACTCATGTAGCCTGATTACAACCTACATAGCTTGTTAGATTAATGAAATGTTTCATTTATATAATTACGATCAGTGCATATCCTTTTCAGACTGATGGTGGACATTCAGCTTGTTGCGACACAAACAGGTTTCACTGGATGTACACTGAATCAGTTTCCATACGTCATAAATATGCAATAAAATACCCATTTTCTGAAAACCAAGTTATGTGTGGCCCGTCGCGAGAAAAAGGTAGTAGTCTAGTCCCAGATAGTCATGCGCAGCGGCACAGTTGCATTGGAGTCTGCGCTGTTGAATTTTGCGCTGGGAGGGTGTGGAAGGGGGTGGCGGAATTTCTGGGTCGCTCAACCACAAATCAGGCATACACCAAGCTACCAGAGTACGTAACTGTCACGGACCTACACTCATTAAAATAGCTCATTAAGTCACTCTGTCTCGTGCCGGGTTAGCTACATTTACAAAATAGGCATATATTGCAATTTAAATGTTATCATATGCCTAGGGCTTCGACATATTTCGTTTTAATAATATGCACGTGCTGTAAAAGGTGTATGGACAATATTATGCTTCAATACATGCATAGGGCGTTCCATAGGAAGGTATCATTATCATT
Organism: Conchocele bisecta; assembly: GCA_029237695.1. Taxonomy (NCBI): domain Eukaryota; kingdom Metazoa; phylum Mollusca; class Bivalvia; order Lucinida; family Thyasiridae; genus Conchocele; species Conchocele bisecta. The sequence continues at coordinate 9,986,930 of CM055277.1, forward strand.
TGCAAATAGTGGCTGGGCAGCTTAAAAGTAGAGATAATATTGAATATTATTGGTAAGTTTGGTTTTATTATTAAATAACTTAAATAACTGAATAATATGACGTCAGTATGACGTCATATACAATTCATCAAATATCTCTCTAAGTTACCATGCAGATACGTGATTAGGAGTTCAATGGTTTCTTTCCAAGGTGCATTGCAAATAAGTCTATTAGAGTCTACTTTCAAGAACATTAATGTTATATAGTATATACTTAAGTGTTTGAATAGATGATATCACCCATTCAGATTCAAATACAAAATGTATGTGATATCACCCATTCGAATAGGTGATATTACAAAATGGTAACGATCAAAGTAAAAAATGGCAGCCCATATGCCAGTGGCGTGGTTTACGAACGTGTGATACCTCCTATTTATATGGGGTGAAACGCTCTTAGCGTATACTTTTGGTGTATTCCATCGCTGTAAATCACCTGTGATCACAGAATCATTCATTATGGCATGTTACGTCAGTTTGAGGAAAGTACGTCTACCACCAACGTTATCTGTATTCCAAGCCAAACAACGTTGCTGAAATGAATTAAATCTTCATAGCAAAATAAAATGTTGACTTAAAATTGTCCCTGATATATACAACTAAGATGGGACTTACAGAAAATGGAAACATGTCAATGTCTGGTAGTTTTACCGGAGGCTAATTTTTTTTTTACAATTGCGTCATTAGACGCACACAACATAACTACCTGTAATATGTATTGCATTGATTTGTAAATGTGTTAAAGGACAATCACATTCAACATAGAAGTGAATTTGAAATAAGCAAAGGAGTGAACAGATATTGACATTTTTTTTCAGGCTAACGTCAAAACGATGACATCATTTTAACGTCATGAGGTTAGATTTTTACATGTGTCATCGTACCTACACAACAGTCCTATGCAATTTACAAACACACTTTGAAAGTGTGCATATGTTAATAATACTTTTTATGGAATGACTTGTATCTGTCTTAAACATATTACGCTATGGATTTAGAAAATCCGTGTAATGGCAATTGGAACTGATTAATGATACATCTATAGCTGAAACTTGTTGAAGACGGTGAGAAAATGCCCACTCACGGTATGATTGATTCTGACAAGAGACAGCTGGATGTATGTACCAGGTTGAAGCAGGATCCCGAGTTCAGACACAAGTACATCAAATCTTGCTGGATCTACTGGGCGTTTATAATATATGTAAGTACTCAATACCAGGTAAGCGTGACGTTTATTCACTCATTACATACTGTTACAAAGCATTTTATTATGAGGATAACTAGCAATTCATTATCTATGCAAATAACCCAGAATTGATACATTAACATCACGTGATATACTGCCGTCTCCATTAACATGTATACGTTCTTGTTACGTTTATAAATCGTTTTAGTCGTTATTATTGTATCATGTAACGCACTATATGCATTCACCGAATACAGACTTACTGATAACAAAGTGTCGTAACCGGAATTTACTAGATACGAATATCCGTGTTACAACCAAACCAACCGTCGAACGACGTCACGTGACGTTACCGAATGTCGTCAGTGTAATGACGCAACGTAAGCAAGCCCACGTACGTTATTTTCAACGAATACCATGTTATTCTCCCCGCCCACTACTATAAAATGCCAACTAATAATTAACACACCATGCTAGTATAGTGTTTTGTGAAATCAAGCTCATCAGGATCGGTTAGGAAACAATGGAAATTCCGAGGCTCGCCGATAGCAAAATACATTAGCCCGATAATTTATTTTTCAGATAACGTTTTATTGGACAAATGTAACAGTTTTCGTGGAAAGTGACTAGTACTTGCTTACAATGCGTCATTGTACTGACGTAATTATGTGACGTCAAGTGACGTCGCTCGATCAATGACATCACATTAATGCGTCATAACCCGGATATGCGTATCTAGTGCATACATCATGCACCACTATGTTATCAGTCAATAGTTACACCTTCTATAAATCTATAAATTCATAATGCAAACGCCCATTCGACGTAATGCGTTTACATTCTAATACATTAGACCCACGTGCCGTCGCGCCATGCTGTTGATTGGTTAATGTTCGTTTGACGTCCATAAATTACACGTTGTTGTCAATACATGCACGCTATTGACCGGCAACGTCATTGTTCCTATGTCTTCTGTCAAAGGACTGGAAGCTATACTCCTAATTCACGGTAGTGGAAAAAAGATTTCCATCGGCGTTAAAAAAAGTTTAAACGTTGTTTATTTTACAATGATTAAAAACAAGCGCGACAGCACCTCTACTATTGTCTGTTCCACGAAATGCTGCCCAAGATTTATTGCCATAAAAACACTCCAAACTGCTTATTTTTTTATATAAAACAATGTAAAACTATTTTTTAGAAATGAGCCTACTTTTTATTTCAAGAAAATCCGTCTAATAACAAAGTTATTTCGAATAAACAGTCATGGATGGGCTTTTGCATTATAAATTAATTTCACCGATTTTTAGTTGTTGACAATAAAACAAGAAACTGCTATGCAATAATTACTTCCGGTCAACAACAACAACAACTATTTTTGCGAACTGAACACAAATTCTTAATAAATTTGTTTATTAGCATCATTTTCTGGCATATAATTTAAACAATTTGCATTAAAATATATCAATTAATCATTTAATCTTCATATATTTAGCGAATATCATTCATCATCCATAAGGTTCCAAGTCGATCTGATACTATTGCTAATACGTCCTAATGTATTGTAAACTGTGAATGCTAACGAACTTGATTCGATTAAACTCGTGACCTTCAACAACCAATCAGCATTTAGTAAACCAAGTTGTCCGCCGGAAATTCGTCCGGCAAAGAAACTGGCTCACAGGAAGTGACTATATACTTCCGCCGGAAATGACGTATGTATGGTGTTCCCAAGTCATACCATTAGAGAATGTAGATTTACACCGGTGTCGATGTACGAGGATATGTGCAATTAATTTTGCGTGGTAGGAACAGCGTGCCAACCTCAGCTTGGCGTTGTCAATAGATACGAAAGCTGTAGCAGATGATGATGACATCATGTTGTATTTTGACCAAATTCTCGGCATTTTCTTCTGTAATTCTTGTACGAACACCGAGAAATTGAGGCTCGATTCCTTTATTTTTCAACCTGGCAACATTTGCTCTCATAAATACAAGGTTAGTGTCTTGTTTTTAATGATGAAATCCAGCAAGCAGTTCGATGATAGAAAAATGTTGAAAATCTGATCGCACGTGACATTTTAACATTGCAACCCTGCATTCAATTCTTGATTTATGGCTATTACTTCATTATAGGACCGAAATTCAAAAATAAAAAGATGGCTCATTGCTAAATTTTGCTGAAAAATGATTTTATGCCAAAAAATAAAGAGTTTTCGGTGTTTAAATATGTGTAAAAGTTGGGCAGGTTAACGTGAAACAGACAGTAATGCTTTCGTTGGCATAGATGAGGCGTAGGGGTGGTCCTTGATGTGGGAGGTACCGACGTACCCGGAGGAAACCCACTTGTCCGGTCTGGCGACCATCATACCATCTCACATACTGCCCCGGTCGAGGATCGAACCCAGGCCGCATTGGTGAGAAGCGCGTATATTACCTATTACTATCCGGACAATCTAGCGTTACACATTTATGTACAGTGAAATGTTTTCATGAGTGTTTTACATTATTGCTTCTAAGTGAGAATGGTGAACATGTAACAGTTATTGTATTGCTGTGTGCGGCTGGTGTACAGCCAATGGAATAGTTTCCATTTCTCTCCCACAGGGTTGGATGGTCGGACAGCTAGGCGCCGCTCTGCCCGATCTACAACTAATTATCGGGACGGACGTACAGACGGCGTCACTACTGATCACAGGCGGAGGAATCGGTATGCCTATTGGTGGACTGCTGGTTGGAATGCTCTACAACAATGTCAACATCGATGCACTGATCGCCTTCGTGTTATTCGGCTGTGTTGCTATGTCAGCAATGTTACCATGGTGTCCGACATTAGCTGGAATGCTGACAATATGTGTTATATTTGGCATATTCAAGGGCGGGCTGGATATTGGTAAGGAAATAATGAGCATAGCGTGACTGTGACATGTGTGAGTCAGAGCAAGTATGTGCTCTGTGAACATTCGCTTTCTTCCACTTATATATGATGGTATCCACTTCGCCTAACACATAAATGCTTCCAATTTTGTCACCATAAAGGTGTAATAAATCAAGGGAAGTGCATTCACCAACTATGCTGACACTCCACAGAAAGTAATGACTGTGAAGATAATGTTAGCTGCGACGAATATGTGCTTGACTACAGAACTGTCAATATGGGTACGTTTAAGCAAAGCTATCCATTACTACTAAGTATTGACGAGACATCTGCCTTTTCATCGGATACCATCAAATAGAAGTGGAAGAAAACAAAGCTTTTTACGTTTCGACTTGGACTTTGGCATTGTATGAAGTTCGTGCCACACCGTTCGGAAATTGAAATGCGCCCTTAACTTCCATATGAATAGTGAACAAGGTGTTATCTATCTGAGCTGGCACATAGGCAATGTTATGCTATCATCACATGAATATTGTAAATACAATGATGCACACTGTTTCAGAATAGAACTTCCACAATTACGTATATGGTACATCTTTAAGACCGGAATGGGTGGCGTTTCAATTGCTCGTGTAATCCAAGCAAGAAACAATGAAACTCTCATTATCACTGCATAAATTAAGATAATGAGCATTTATGTATTATTAACGTTTGATTAATATGTGTCCCGCCTTCTCCGCATGTCTCCTAAACTAGTATAAGCTGACTGGAAGGTTGCTCGCATATACCATTTTCAATCAAGATCGTTTCATCAACAGTAAAAACTGTTATAGGATTCAATTCCAGACGATTTTCCAATCTGAATATTTTCACTTTGGCTTTTGTTTCATTATCAAACACATGTTGCTAATGTTACATACCCAACAGCTACATTTTGATGGGGGCGAATTCAAATGATGAATCCGCCACAAAATATCATGAACACGTTTTGTAAGCTTATCCTCACCACAAACCACCAATGCCCATTCACATGCAGAACCAATACTATTTTGTTTATTTCATCTTATTCACAGAATCCTTCGGCGGAAACATGTTTAGTAAATCATATCCAGAGCAGCTGAATGTTGACACTGTCCATGCTGCACGGTACCCGAAGGCATATGAAGCTCATAGTTTAATCGTCCTACCCCTTGGACCACACTACTGTACGTGTTATCGTAAGTGTAGGTGGGAATGCCGCTATAGCAACGATGTGGAGGATGGAGGGACGTCAGTATATGCAGACCCTACACTTCATGTTCTCGGCGGGAGGTATCTTGTCACCCTTCGTTACCGGCCTGTTTCTGGTACCAAAGGAACACAGCTTTGAGAATACAAATACAACAAGAGACGTTAAGGGTGTCACAATATTCACAAATACCACTACCTATATGTCAAATGACACACATTATGTATTTATTGATGTTACAACACCGCTAAAATATAATCCAACAGGCGCAATTGAAAACATAAAAGTTCAATATGCTTATGTAATAACGTCTGCCCTGGCGCTCAGTGGAGCGATTCCGTTTATTATCATGTATTTCAAGGACAGAAAGGGCAGACGAAATAAGCAGAGCCCAAGCGATCGTACACAAGGAGATACTACTCACGATGATATCAACCATAAGAAACGAAAAGTTCTAACCTCCAACAAACTGAGACGTTTGTGTCTTGTCATTTCGGCTGTGATTTTATTTTTCTATGCAGGGATAGAATTAACGATCGTAAACTTCTTAACCACATTTTGCTTCCAATATTTCGACTGGACAAAATCAGCCAGTTCTATAATAACATCTGTATTTTGGTTGACTTTCGCGTTGGGTCGCTTCAGTGGAATTTTCCTGATTCGATGCATCACGCCAGGACAACTTCTATTTTTATCTTTCTTTGCGATGATATTTTCTATATCATGCATGTTGATTATATGCCTGGTGAAGTTAGATTATTTGATGTGGGCGTTTGTGTCGCTTCTCGGCTATGTGTCGTCCACCATATGGGCGAGCCTAATGTCATGGCTTGAGGAAAATGTGACACCGATCACTGGTCGTATTGCGTCACTAATCGTAATGGCAGCCATGGTAGGAGAAATGATCAATCCTATCTTCATTGGCTATGTGATGGAACATTTATCTTTGCTGATGTTTGTATATATACCGTTAATTGAGAGTGTTATCTGTATACCTCTGTTTGCAATAAACCACGCCATTGTTGTCAAGCACGCGCAGATATACAGCGAAATTAAATAGATGACAGTAAACATAGTTTATTTCGGTTTATTTGATAACCTAGCATCATTAGCATCATTTAGTTATTGCTGTGACTGGAGATCTGGAGATCATAGGTTTTGCCACCAGTGTATACCAAATCAGCATGTGCATACGCAGTCTGACCATGATCTGCACCGTTTCATCACCCGACATGCTTCTAGCAAGAAGTATAAATCGTTAACAGGCTACACGAGAGTGTTATTTGATCAGGAAGCTCACTGGTCACAAATACCAAAAGCCGAATTTCGCCAATCACAGCCACAAGTTAAATGGTCCCGGCACTGGTATTACTTCATTGTGACATAAGAAACAAGTATGCGTAATTTTACAACATCATTTGCAATACAGGTTTAAGAGCTTAGTTTTCTCCTGATACTTATGTCGAGAATAGTATCGATAATGGGTCGCATAAAACGCAGGTCGCCTTTAAAGTGGTTGGTTAGCAGAACCATATATTCTAACTGATAGACTGACTATCAATGCCACAAGGCGCATTTGTCACAAAATAATTATGTTTTTGCTAACCGACTAGGTAAGTCCCAAAATTGCGTCATTAATGTGGTTCAGTATACAATGATATTATGTTACCTTATTGTAAATATTATTTACAATATACATGTAGTAACAGTTTAACTTTCATCTGTAGCATAGCAGTTTAACGCAAAACCTACTCTACAAAAAAACACCAGTAGCCTATTTCACCCAAATTGCAAAGTATACTTATCTTGCTAAGTACACGTTGAGGGAGAATTTTCAATTTAAGGATACATTTATTATGTTTTATTATACTGAATTTATTACATTATCACAACCATTTTAATAATTCTTCATACGTTTAATCACCAAATGTATGCAGTCGTTACTATATGAAATAATGCATTCGGGAAAAATAAATGATTGTTCCCTTGATAAGTATACTTCGCAATTTTGGTGAAATCGACTACAGTAGCCTATTTCACCAACATTGCAAAGTATACTTTTCTAGCAAAGTATACTTTGAGGGAGAAATCATTTATTTTTTCCGAAATGCATTATGTCATATAGAACTAACGACTGCATATATTTGATGATTAAAAGTATGCAGAATTATTATACTGAATTTATTACATTATCACAGCCAAAATGGCTGTGATAATGTAATAAATTCAGTATAATAAAAATTAATAAAATATTGAAAATTTCTCCCTCAAAGTATACTTTGAAAGAAAAATATACTTCGCAATTTTGGTGAAATCGACTACAGGGATAATAAATTCAGTATAATAAAAATTAATAAAATATTGAAAATTTCTCCCTCAAAGTATACTTTGAAAGAAAAATATACTTCGCAATTTTGGTGAAATCGACTACAGGGATACATCACCACCTTTGCTGATCTGTTCTCTGTGGATGAACTATACTCACGTCACACCTGTTCATAGGAATGAATGGCCTTTTTGTGGAATTTATCGGGGTATAAACTTGGAAAAGTCGCGGGAATACTGGACGAAGCGATAAAAATTACAATTTTCGAAAAAAAATCCAAAAAAAAAAGGATTTTTTTTTTTTCCGAAAATTGTAATTTTTTGGAAGGCCTCGTCCAGTATTCCCGCGACTTCTCCAAGTTTATATCCCCGATAAATTCAACAAAAATGCCATTCATTCCTTACAATTCCAACATTTTAAATAAATTCATTAAGAAAATGTGTTTATATTCCGTTTTCTTAAGAATTATTTTAACTGCGCCTGACGGTTACGGAAAGTAGTTCGGCATGGAGATTACTGGGATATAAATTTTGGACGGAGACTTGCAACGGACCAATCAAATGTTAGGGAATTGTGTAAATATTTTTGTGCTGGAATTATGACATATTGCATGCTGATAAAAGTGTGTAGTATAAATTAAAAATCTTACAGATAATTACAAACAGTGAGGATCCTTATTTGTTTGCAAATGTTGACTAAATTATCTGCAGGATTAAACAAGAGCCGCCTGGACCGACAAACAAAAGCTTTACATTACTTTAAGTAATTTGACCTGGCCTTGGACACGAAGGCCGCATGGGTGTGCTGTGGGATGAAAATATGGATGATGATAAGGACGTGTATGAAGTGTCAAGTCAATCTGACTGACGGTTGCAGAGATAATTGGTACCCGAACAGTTTAATGCAAATCTTACGGACGTACACATTTCGTGTGAACCCACTTGCTTGTGCACCTGTAAATAGTCTGCTGGGTGCACAAGAAAAAAGATTGCACAAGTACCTCTTGCAAGCACGAATTGATCCACAATACCTACGAATTGATCCACAATACCTACGAATTGATCCACAATACCTAGTTGAAGACATAGAGGATATTCATATTTTTGCAACGAATATGACATGTATGTTCATCGAGTGGTGTTAAATGTCCATATTTCACGAGTGCCGTTAGGCACTCGTGAAATATGGACATTTCACACCACGAGATGGACATATATGTCACATTCGTTGCAAAAATGTGAATATTCTATTTATTATATACCGCTCCATGGAAATTAGCAGTTTGTTAGACTGTATACGGTAATGAATGTGTATTTGCAGCCTATTTGTGCTGTTTTGTGCAGATGCGCGTTATGAATATAGACAGCCGAAGTAGTCGTATTTTCACCGGAAGTTGTTTATTTCATCGATGAGAACATATGACTTTTATTTACATCGTATAACTATGTATTTCATGGGTAGGTATATAATAAATCGGATTCTGATAGTAGGAAACTCTACCGGCGGATATCCGATGATTGTGCATCAACTTTAGCGACAAGTACCACAAGACCCGTGTGAGCTGAAATAAAATAGTCTGCTTGTGCACAAGAAATAAAACATTGCATAAGTACCTCTTCCACGCACGAATTGGTCCAAGTATACCTGGTTCCAGACGGACGGACGGACGGATGGACGGACACACGGACGGACGAACTTACATTTCGGACCTTAGGGGGTACTTGCTATATAAAAGATCAAAGGAAATACCCCGTAAGACACAATAGGCTTACGGGGTACGGAATGAATTCCATTGTCTTATATTGTCTTAGGCCACGCCCCCTACCCCATAAGTACCCTAATGTGTGCTCGGTAAGACGGACGGATAAGCGAAAACAAGATATCCCTAAGCGTACTTCGTATGCCGGGTGTATTTAAGATGTAATGTACATGTACAAATACAGGCAAGTTATCATTTCTCTATTTTTTTCTTTATTTTGTCCTGTACTGGTTAAGCAGTATTGCTTTAATGGGCATATGAGGATTTTTTGAAAAAATACTACAAAAAATGAAAACGTGTTTTCATCATGGCCCTGTGTAAAGTGGTGGAATTGAAGATATATGACGATAGTAGGACCGCTGTGTTGTTTCTATTTTCACCCAAAGTCATGTAGGTACATACATATCGGATTTCCTATAGAAAATCTGATACTTATGTACCGATATCGGTAAACATTGAAACAACCCAGCTGTCCTAGTATCGTCATATATCTTCAATTAAACCACTTTACACAGGGCCATGATGAAAAATCATGTTTACTTTTTATATTATTTTGTTTAAAAAATCCTTTTAATAGTTTGTTTTTTCAAAAATCGAGATATGACCCTTTAATGGTGATTTTCTCATGCATCCTGGTTTCAATACATCAGGCTAAACAGCCAATGGCAGCTTAACCTATGGTGTCGGCGGAAGCGGTCGTGGTATATTATGGCGGCGGATGTGAGAGCCGACTCTGTGTAAAAACTCTGCTCAAGACGAAAATACGTGCGTCCTTTCATTGACGTCGGAAGCTCCATAGGATTGGTCCGGCGAAGTTAAGGGTGCCCGTATCTAAAGTACATGCTGTTACCATTCAGTTGATTTGTTTGTTTGTTTATTGGTGTTTAACGGCCTATCAACAGCTACGGTCATTTAAGGCCGAGACAGCGGATTCGATCCCGCATTTAACTTTCTATTTAATTTGGGGAGGGGGGGGGGGGAAATTGCAGAAAAATTTCAGAAAAAAATATTTAAAAATTGAGCATCGGCTGATATACATGTACATGTATCATCAAAATAGATATAGCCGACACGAACATCGGCTGATATATCATCAAACGAGATACATTGTATAGCCGATACGAATAACAAAACTCATGGTTCAAGTCAACAGTATGGGAAATGTATAGTTCATGCTTAATATAATTATATTCTTGGCCGTTTTTGTTCTTGTATATATATGAATTATAAATATTTCAATAAAAATAATATTGTTTTGTCAACATTATTGGTTCAGCAGTCATCGAGGACCTGGCGGACCTGGAGCCCAATTCACTAAACTTCGTACGATAAAATTACTTAACACATTAGTGTGATTCATTAATGCTACCATTTTCCACCGACATACAGAAGTCATTAAGTCTGACCCATTGCACTAAAGATTTCGCTTAATCGGCTAGTAATACAAATGCTGCTGTCGATTTTAATTTTGCACTTACGAACTTCTTACCCGTACGAAGTTTAGTGAAACGGTCGGGCACCTGTTCTGATGGCCTTTGACGTCATCGTGGCCTCACGGCACCAGGGGCCCGTTTCACTAAACGTCGTACGACTAAAATGTTCGTTACAATTTAAAATTGTCTGGAAATTTCAATTGATGGATTTATAAGCCGTCAGCCAGAAATAGAAACCCTCCACCCCCCCCCCCCCTCCCCCACCCCCACCCCCGTAGGATTTTTGCAGACATATTTTTGTCTGCAACTACATTCAATTACGAGTTATATGCCGTATGTCTGCGATTTTTGAAGTATACCACCCTCGGACTTTTCGCAATTGTGAAAAATCACATTTTTCATTGAAAATCGACTGTTTTTTATCATTAGAAACAACTGATATGGCAGTTTTGTATGTTTTATGATGTGTTCATAACTATACAATGGAATAATGTTCAATTAAATAATATCTGCTAATTCAGATGAAGAACTTTGTCCGTTTTGTTACCCCACCCACTGAATTTCAATGGCAAAATACCTACCTTAATAACTCCATACAAGTATGGTACTTTTGTATTTTCTTCGTGTCAATGGTACCTAGTAGTGTTCATTGGACATGTTAATTGCATATATGCCGATTATCTGATGTCTGCAGTCTATGATACAATGTTAAAACAAAGTATTTTTCACTATTCCCCACCCACACATTTTACAATGGGAATTTTACATGTAATTAATTTAATTTATGTTATGCACTGTCACTTACTTATAAATTGTTAAATGCATATGCAACTACTTAGACACTACTGATAGCTATCCGTGTACACTTCAGATACAGTGTGTCCGAGTGTTCGTCCGTCTTTCCGTCCGCTTCGCATTTTCTTAGTGATGGTAACAACTACGCTATATGTCTAATTATGCGAATCTCTCTCGGTGACTATTAATCAATGATAATTGTACTTACTAGTGTTTCAATACATGTATATAGTGAATTCCCATATTCTGATTACATAATGTCTACAGAAGATGATGCAATGTTAAAACAAAGTAGTTGTAACTATATATTCCCCACCCACTGAATTTACAATGACCACTTTACATATTTTTCTTACTTTATACGCTGCCAGATACTTATGAAAGGTTCATATGAACGAGTAGCTACTAACACCACACCTGTATATGTGGCTGTGACTGGAGAAATGGGGCTTATGGGTTTTGTGACCAGTGTAGATCCCGATCAGCCTGTGTCTGTTCAGGATCTGCACTGTTCACCATTACATCAGTGAAACACCCATCATGCTTCTAACAAGCATAATATATCGTTATCAGGATACAGGAGTGTGCTATTTGATCAGCAGCCACACTGGTCGCATAATCCCGTGAGCCCCATTTCTCGTGAGCCCCATTTCTCCAGTCACAGCCACATATTAGTTATCCACACACATTTCAGATACAGAATGAATGTCTCTTCGTCTCTCTATATGTCCATGTCCTATTGGATGGAACCAAGACAATTACCATGTTTACTATTGTGTGTATTCCGACATGAACGTCTCTGATACATATAAGTATTACTCTAAGCTGTTAACAGGCCTTTAAACACCATTAAGTGAAATAAGTAAATAAATATAATTATTACTGTCAATAGTACAGGTCGTAGGTACTAATTTGCAAATTGGATATAGAAAATATTTTCTACCATGCTGAATGGATGATTTGTAGCACATATTACTCCATGTATGACACAGTAAATACTAAAATACAGAACATTAAGATAGCTGTAAATAATACGAGCAAGCTAAGCTGGAGTAAAACAGGACAAATATAGTGTTATACACTGTCAAGATGACAGCCAGCAAGTACCGTAAATGAGTTTGTATGACATAAAAATAAAATTAGGTAGTAGAACCGATGAAACTGAGATATATATCCCGGTTCCACATAATGTACACACTATTATATCGTGCATTCCAATACTATTACCTCAACATATTCCGAGTCATCAGCAGGAACAGGATTCAAATGTGTAGTTGGCACCTGTACTTATAAAATCATGTATATGGTAAAAATGTATAACTACTGAAATACAGTATGTGTCATGCGAGAACGTGTATGTTCCAGTGTGTATGACCGTCATCCATTACCAGTGTAAGTGCACACCAGTGCATGCATCATGGCCATTACCAAATACATGCAGGTATATTGTTCCATCCGTCTTATTTGAGAGGCACCCATTACGATATTGTATTTTGTAAGTGAGGCGCTGTAAGTAAATATTTAACCATGATTTCATAATAGTGACATTTGATAACTTGCAAGATTGATATACCATTTCATAATTTTCATATAAACAAAGACATTGAACGTGCATTATCTTTCTAAAAGCATGCATATGCTCTTCAAATATATCCACTATATTCATATAGCTGTTATGTACGCATACTTAAACTATGTTGTCCAATATGTTTCAACATTCGGTGTTCTTAATTATAGCATACGTGTTATTCTACACATGTTGTGTACAATTACCAATATTTACTATATTATACAAACCAATATTAATATGTATGTAGTCTGAAAAAGCCACTCCGGGGTATTCAAACATCAATCTAGTCCAGTTTAAGAAGAATGCACATCTACCGCGTTTTACTATGCAATTGAACTACTGTCTACATGGCATTCTAACTATTTACGCATGCGGTAAGGATCAGGTTGGTCGAAGGCGTTTTCTGCAGCATTGTACCACAGTTGTGTGTTTTGCTCGCTCTTTGGGGTCGTCTGACTATATATTTCTCTATTTGACAACAGGTAATGTCATTATAATGAGCAAACAACTCTATAATCATGTACCGTGTGTATGAATGCATAATTATATTTACATTGTACCTGTTTAGCACATACATACCACACGTAGTCACGTAGTTTGTAGCTAATAGACACGTATTTGCCTTCATATACCTCTATGTGGCATTGAATCCGCATAACAATCCCTATGGTTGTCTTTCAAATTGATTACACCGCTGATGGATAATCATATTACATTAATATAGAAACCAGAGACATGTATTCGAGTATATGTCATGGGCTAGCAGAGTTTGGTGTCATCGCAAGATGCGGGACCTCCTCGGGCTAATGGTATTGTCAACTAATTTTAGAAATTTAAGCTGTATTAAAAGTGTACATATAGATCCGTAAATATCACATCTCCTAATTGCAAAAGCGACCATCTTGATTGTCATGTTGAAATCGATCGACAGTCATAGTGACACTGTATATGGTTAGGTTGTTGGTGTATTAGTTTCAATAATGTTTAATTAGAAAAATGAATATAGCACATGTAGTGGTTAATGTAGAACTGATTATATCAGTGACTGCATGAATTACGTATCGTTACCATGTATTGTATTTATTTTCCAATCCAACTCACGACCAAGGGTTAATTTAAATTATTGTCACATGTGCAGACATATGCGGGATGCTTAACGTGGGAGAAAGCTATGCATGTTTGCAATAAGCATACCCATGCCATTCATCATACCATACTACATACTGCCTTGGCCAATGATCATCATGCTCGCTTAATTGTCAGAAGTGTGCTCGCTTACAATAATAATATTGTATTTCTGGTCAACAGTCAATCCATTTTGGACACACTTTGAAACAGTTATTCTATACTCAAACTGGTTGAAATGCATGCGTATTTGTCTTTGAAAATATGCAGAATATCACACTCTATACATAACAATGTTAGTGTTGTTTAATTAATAAGTATTATTGAACATCTGATCATTTTGGCGGCCATTTTGAATGCATATTATAGCATTGTATACCTGGATATGTATATGTTATCAGATGATTTGATTTGTATACCTCAAACTGGTATGCATACATGTAATAGGTGCAGGAAATGCTGTTTATAACAACTCCATACAGTAAAGAATAGAACAAAACAAGAACATTTTGGCGGCCATTTTGTCTGTTCTGACAATTGTGGAAGGCTATTGCATCACTACCTCCTGTATTTTCCATTTATTTGTGAAGGAAAGCAATGTATATGTGTTTCAACTTTATGAATGTTTGTATGTGTTCGTAACAGCACACGACTCGCAGAAACATATTGTAAAACAGCCTATTTCGGCAACCATTTTGAAACGTATTGCCATTTACGGATGTAATTAAAGGTAAGATGTATTATAAATCATTTTACATTCAAATTATTACTTAATTATAGCAATTTACCCGGTTAATATTGATCAGACTGAAAGTTAACAGTCCTTAATAAAACATTATAATACTGCTCGGCGACCATCTAGTAAAATGGCCTCCACTTGTTCATCCGGCGGCTTCAAGTTTTGAGCGCAGAAAACCATGATTGATAGACAATAGGCTACTGAATCCGAAAATCATACTCACCAAACATCCCACATAGGGGGTGGGGGGGGGGGTGGGGTTATTGCTGGATCAAGGTATATTACATTTATTGAACAAATGCAGCCTATGCTCAATAGATGTAAAACCAATAATTGTTTACAAGAAAACGTTGTTAATGTGAAATTTATAGAATATCATAATGTTGCACTTACGAACATTTTAGTCGTACGAAGTTTAGTGAAACGCGCCCCAACCTTCAGCTCCACCGACTCATCGTACGTCCCCGCAAATGACAAATTTCCTCCATCGAAGTGTCGATTTTTATTGCGCTTACTTCTAGATATCACATTTACTATCGTGTCATACAATTGTATTGATGCTTTGAAATATATAAAAGAAAATATAACCTAATAAGGGGTCAAAAATAACGCATATGCACTTGGAAAAAGAGATTCTATTTAACTATTTTTAATTTTATTCACGATAATATCCATCAGGCTCCAGATAAGGAATTAGTAATTGAGTATTTTCACTCCATCATTTCTGAAGCAATTGGGTATTTCAAAATTTTAATTTGGGTAAAATTAAATCCCACTACTGCTTACTCATCAACAGACAGCAATTATTGAATAGTTTGCTTCGAAATCAAAACATGTCTTGGCATTTCATTAGAATTGTCTCCAATGAAATACCAAGATGTGTTTTCTTAGAAAATAAGAAAAATATGCTATATTTGTGGTATGTTTATTGTTTTATGCAGCATGATAAAGGTACCATAACATTTATATTGCTTTTTGACACTCGCTACTTATGATTTCAATTGGGTTTTGGGAAATTTTAATTGGGTATTTAATCATGATCCATGCAAGTATCAATATCAAGTTTTTAGAACAGGATACGTAATTTAATTGTCGTTTAATTCAACTTACGATAGTCCATACAATTTTCGATATTCTTAGAAAAGGATACGAGATTTAATTCTCTGTTAATTTAATTTACGATACTCCATGCATTATCAAGATTCTTATAAAAAGATATGCCGTTTAATTATCTTTTAATTCAAATTATGAACACAATATATGCTCGTATCTAGATTATTAGAAAATGAGATACATGCAGTAATTGTGTTTTTTTTTAAAACTCATTCAATTTAAGATAGTCCATGCACCTTATCCCGCTAGTTTTCTTATCGCAATACTGAGATGTTACTGTATCATAGCAATAATGTGTCAGTGAGCAGGCCCGTACGCAGAGGGGTGCGACGGGTGCGTGCGCACCCACCTTAACACTTTCACTCTTAACCCGCAGGCATGTATAGTGGTATTGGCGAACAGTGTAGATCCAGATGAGCCGGCTCGTAACGAGCCGTCACATCAGGATCTGCACTTTTTGCAATTAATTTTCATAATTTTGAGAACAAAAACACTCCATGTTCATAAATGGACTGGTCTGAAAATCATTTTGTGATGATTTAGATTGGTGGCAAAATTAACAAATCAAAATCCATTCCAGTTACTTAGGGGTGAAAGGGTTAATCTACCGAGGTCTGTCCGTGGATGTGCAAAAACAATGTTTAGCCCTTCGCGACGTCGATAACGCACCCCCCTAAAATAATTCCTGCGTACGGGCCTGGTGAGTCGGTCGTGTACTATACTGAATTCGGTAAACAAAAAAGAAGTCAAATGCCAGATTTTGCAAAGACAAAGCCGATTTATAATTATTACGTACGAGGCGTGGTTTTACTATTTATTCGACACAAGTATATACACTCATTTAATTCCTATAAACAACATGTTGTGCCTACTGATTGGGCATGCACCTTTAATATAGCGGCATGGTAGAGACTGACTGTTCAGCTCACACGCAGGCGGCTTGGGTTCGACCCCAGCCGCCGACAAGATAGTTTTCACTTATACCACAGTCCCCTCCTGCTACAATATAAACAATCGAATTATTAATATACAAAAAAGACTGAATGAATGTTAAAATGTTAAAACCGCACCCAATACAGGTAGTGTGCATTTATTAGAGGCGAACTGGTATTCCGTTATTACTCGACTTAACATACAGCGCCGTTATTAGGTAAACTGTGTCTCAATATCATATTTCCGTTTTTTCAAGTTATATGTATTGACTGAATCGAGCTTATCGATCATGCAGGTAAACATTTGTTTATTCACTATGACAGCCTGTGTATTGACTATTACGGAGCCCCGCAAGGGACGTATACTTCTTTTTTTACTAATTAGTTCCCAGGAAATAACAATTCGTTCCCTCAATTTAACAATTCGTTCCCACGAATTAACAATTAGTTCTCTAAATTTAACAATTCGCTCCCACGAATTAACAATTCGTTCCTTCAATTTAACAATTTGTTCCCACGAAATAACAATTCGTTCCCACGGGAACGAATTGTTAATTCGTAGGAACAAATTGTTATATCGTGGGAATGAATGGTTAATTCGAGGGAACGAACTGTTAAATTGAGGGAACGAATTGTCATTTCGTCGGAACGAATTGTTAATTCGAGGGAACGATATTTTTATATCGTGGGAACGAATTTGTTAATTCGAGGGAACGAATTGTTAAATTGAGGGAATTAATTGTTGTTAAATTGAGGGAACGATTTGTTACTTCGTGGGAACGAATTAATAAAAAAATCCATGTCCCCTGCGGGGCTCCGTAGACTATCACTGGTATTTTGGCTTACAGAAAATCCACTTCACATAGACTGGGAGAGCGGTGTGTACGCATATCTATATTTGCTAGTGTTCGTAATTTATTGCGATATCATGATATGACAAGACCGCATTCAGCTAGTTGTCAATTTTAATTTCACCTTTACAATATTCGATACAACGTCAATACATTGAATTTCTCTAAAATACGCTGTGATTAACTTGCGATCAATTCGACGTTTCCATTTATGCAATCTTCAATTTACCGTACGATTAGGTAGAGACGATTTGTATTCTCTAAATTGGATTTGTATGGGTTAAATACGTGTACTTTAGGACGTGTTTACAAACATACTTAGATAAGTCTGTGTGGATTACATTTTACTACAGCGAAACTGGAAAGGTATATTATCATGTACATTAGTGGGCATGTACCGTTAAACTGCTAATAATTGGCTAGGCATAACAAAATACAGTAGAACCTCTCTAAATCAAACACCCTGTGGACCATGTTACGCTTAAAGGCACATGTCCACTCAATAGGCACAACATGTTCTTTATAGGAATTAAATAAGTGTATAATTGTGTCATTATTCCACCAGTTCTAAAAATTACGAGTGTCCGTTATACAGATATAATCATTTATTAATATATATTTTACTGATAGTGACTCGCGGTGGTATCAGGCTATTTTCACATGCAAATGAGGCATTATATTTTTTAATTATCTATACCAATTAAATGCGTCACATGAACAAAATAATAATTTCGACAGATTATAATGTATGAGCATTGCACATCAAAACATAAATACAGATATTAAATAGTAATGTCCGTTAACATGTTAAGGAAACACGGTTATCGCCCATGACATCAGTGTGGAAATTTTCTCGTCTGATATAAAATGTATAATAATGTCAATCAATACGTGGGGTAAAGGTGAATTAATGTTTATTTTGCCAGAAAATGTCCCAGATGATGTCTCTCAGTCTGATATAAAGAACATTTCGTGTCTACTGAGTGGACACGTACCTTTAATATAGATGGTTTCCACTGTAATATATTTCATTATTTGTCTGTTCGTGATTGAAAAGGACAAACTTGTGTCATCAGGTCATGGATTGCTGTGCGGTTTGTTAGATGGGTTTAACGGCATATCAGCAGATAAGGTCATGATAGGTTCGATCCCGTTGCTGCATTGGGGAGGGGGTGGGGATTAGAATAACATGACCTGGTCCATACCACACCAAAGTCACTTGGCCCCTTCCCCTAAAATAGGATTACAAATAATCATAATACTCACATAAGGGGCGAGGGAAACCGAACCATATCTAGTGATATGCTGCCAATTATACATGAAGTTGTCTCCGAAATGGCATCTGGGGCCCGTTTCACTAAACTTCGTACGACTAAGAAGCTCGTAAGTGCGAAATTGAAATGTACAATAACATTTGATCTGACAGCAGATAGTGGCAATTACATCTGTCGTGGATGTTTGTTTGTTTGTTTGTTTGTTTGTTTGTTTGTTGGGGTTTAACGGCCTATCAACAGCTAAGGTCATTTAAGGCCGGGTCAATGGGTTTAGTACTAAATCTCATATATTACCTGTACAAGTACATGTACATGTTCAAGTACATGTACAAATGGGGGGAAAATCCCAAAATCAGAACTGAATATTTACAATAACAAAACTATATATTCAGCCCTGAATGTGCTCACATTATATGTACATGTAGGTAGCAAATGTTACCATTCGGAAATCAAGTTAATGTGAGAGGCAAAATATTAAATGTAATACCAATAAAGATTGTCAACAATTACATGTAATACCAATAAAGATCTTCAATGTAAATGTGACACAATTACATGTAATACCAATAAATATCGTCAATGTAAATGTGACACAATTACATGTAATACCAATAAAGATCTTCCATGTAAATGTGCCATATAAACAATTCAAAAACAATATTTTTTTCGATAGTATTAAATTAAAGGAAAATTTAAGAATGAGCCTTCTTTTTATTTCGTGAAATTCGGTCAAATATTGGTTTTATTACGAAAAATTGATTTCTCTATGGGAATTTAACATGGGGGAAAAAGAGGTAAAGGAGTGTGGGATTAGTAAAAAAACGAAAAAATTTGGAAATTGACTCCGAAACCTAGCTAGATAGCTTGGATATGATCTAACTAAGAAAACAAGTTAAATTTTAAAAATCGGTCCAGTATTTCTAAAATTCAAAACAAACAAAATTTCGCAATAAAATCAATATTTGCCCAAATTTCACGAAATAAAAAGAAGGCTCATTCTTAATTTTTCCTTTAATTTAATATTATCAAAATAAATCTTGTTTTTGAATTGTTTATATAGCCGTAAAATTTGGGCAGCTTTCGTGAAACAGACAGTAGTTAGCTGCATGATAGGCGTTTCATTGATGGAATGGCGAACAGTGCTGATCTGGATATGCACTGGTCTCAAATCGCATAAGCCCCATTTCTCCAGTCACAGCCACCTTCCATACCCGGTTGAAGAATGTCAGATACAAGTACTTGAAAGGCAGAGACATTCGAAACACTACGGCTATTTATATCTCTGTTGAAGGCGAATTGGTTTCAATTGCAGACTTACTTCTATGGCGGAACACAGACTCAGGCTGGAATCCCAGCCCCCAGGTGGCGCTGAAACACCATTAAAGAACACCCACACATCCAGACCGAACTGGTTTAGCGCTCTGCGACCTGACGAATGGAAATGTCTGTTGACTGGTATAGCGTGCATCAACGCCACAATAATCGTTGCAGACAACGAAAATAAGAAAGTGAAACGCTTTCAAGTGGATGGAAACTACATAGATTGCCTAGAAATGGAGGACCCGTGTGGAATTTGTAGTTTACATTCGGCAACGGAAGTAGTGGTAACGGAACCAGACGAGTACCAAATAACATTCTGCTCTCTAGATGGTGCGTTCTCTGTAACTTCCGTTTCAAAGACTAAAAAGAAATACGAATGCGTAGCCTGTCTGGACAAACAGAAATTAGTAGTCGGATGTTGTTCGCTTGGGTCTCCTAGCGTAGATATAATAGACTACGACGGTAATGTATTAAAGACAGTTCAAAACGATGACAATGGTAAGAAACTGTTTAGAAATCCCGCCGCCATTACCTGTTTAAATTCAGGAGAAATACTCATCTCAGATCCCGGATGTTGTAACCTCATTTGCATATCACCAGACGGTAAACTGGAATTTTCATACGACCCAAAAGGTCGACCAAGCGGTATATGCGTGGATGCAGAAGGTGGAATCTACATGGCACAATTCGACTCTCACTCCGTGTTTAGACTGTCGTGTGACGGTACCAAGGAAAGTTTGATTGTGGGTAAGGGGTTCGAGATTAAATCTCCGCTCGCGCTGGCAGTAGACGCGGAACACTTGGTGTTGACCGAGGAGATGCCGAGCAATCGTATATTGGTGTTTAAGGTACGGACTTATTTCATTGACATTGTATAACTGTGGTATACAGGCCCGTATGCAGAGGGGTGCAATGGGTGCGTACGGACTCTTAATATTTTTTTCGCAATAAAATCAATATTTGATGGAATTTTATCAAATAAAATAATTTGGGGAGGGTTGCCCTTTTTGTTATTTATGAAAATATACTTACATTTAAACATTTTTTTAATTCAATGTGTTTAATAGCCAAAAGTTCATCGGCAGCAAAATGTGGAACAGACAGTACATGTATAATACATTACAGATCCCTAACACATTACATGCACGTGTACAGTGAACCTCTCTAAACCGGACACCCTGTGAGATCCCGGGGTGTCCGGTTTAGAGAGGTTCCACTGTAAATTAGACATATGCATATGTTAATGCATGCGGATGAACAGGTATCGTCATCAGAGAGAGATGCCAATGAAAACCTATAACATTAACCCTTTCACCCCTAAGTAACTGGAATGGATATTGATATGTTAATTTTGCAACCAATCCAACCGTCACAAAATGATTTTCAGACTAGTCCATTTATGAAAAGGGGTATATTTTGTTCTCAAAAATATGAAAATTGCTTTAAAAAAGTGCAGATCCTGATGAGACGGCTCGTTACGAGCCGTCTCATCTGGATCTGCACTGTTTGCATAAACCGCTACAGCGGGCTTTCGGGTTCAAAGGGTTAAGGATACAGAGACTGCCTGCGTGTCCGGTTTAGAGAGTATGGAGCCCCACAGAGGACATGGATTTGTTTTTAGTAATTCGTTCCCACAAAATCACAATTCGTTCCCTCAATTTAACAATTCGTTCCCACGAATTAACAATTCGTTCCCGTGGGAACGAATTGTTAATTCGAGGGAACGAATTGTTAATTCGTGGGACCGAATTGTTAATTCGAGGGAACGAATTGTCATTTCGTGGAAACGAATTGTTAATTCGAGCGAACGAATTGTTATATCGTGGGAACGAATTGTTAATTCGAGGGAACAAATTGTTAAATCAACGGAACGAATTGTTATTTCGTGGGAAGGAACTAATTAAAGAAAATAATTCTACGTCCCCTGCGGGGCTAAGTAAGAGAGGATCTATAGTATTTCAGTAATTGTGGGATTTATTTCCAGTTGGCTCCACAACCAGACCGCCAAGCGACGGGGCTGAGTCTATCGAGCGTGCGGGTACGGCTGCACCAGTCACCACGGTCGACAACCCAGTAGACGTGTACAAGTGACTAACCCGTATATCGAACCGCCCACGTTAATCTTGCCCAGATTAGCAACATTTCTGAACAGCTAGTGGTAACCCAACTCGCTGCTTACGTACATACCGAACCGTCTGCATTAATCTTGCCTACGTCTGTTTCACGAAACCTGCCCAAATGTTACGGACATATAAACAATGCAAAACAAATATTTTTTTCGATAATTTAAGAATGAGCCTACTTTTTATTTCGTGAAAGTTGGTCCTACCTGCGTTAATCTTGCCCTGATGCCAATGTTTCTGAACAGCTAGCAGCAATGTCAACTTGCAGCTTTACGTAAATACACAACTACCTGCGTTAATCTTGCACAGATACCAACGTTTCTGAACATCTAGTGGCAATGTCAACTTGCTGCTTTACGTAAATACACATCCGCCATGCAAAAATCTTGCCCAGCTAGTGGCAATGCCAACTCGCAATCAAGCAATTTGTATCACAGCTCAGGCTCAGTCAATCAAGCTGCTCGATTTCAAGCACAGTATTCAAGTATTCTGAAATAAAAATTTACAATTATCGGCACGACTAGCGCATGCTGTAGTGGTTTATTTTATGGATTATTTTGCTATTTCTGGTGATTTTGGACATTGCTACCAACATACACGCACATTATCAGCAGAATTATACATATAGATTCAGGGGCGTGAAAGTTGAAGCTGGGTCATAAGAATACATTAAGTGTATATGTAAGTGAATGGGTTTAACGTCCCAGCAACAGCTAAGGTCATTTAGGGAAGGGACCTCGGTTTAAAGTCTCATCCGAAAGACCAGTGAGATGGAAATACTATGAAAGTATTTTTGATGCGGACGGTGAGGTTTGAACCCACAACTTCTGGGTTGGAAGTCGGGGGTCCGTGTCACTAAACTGGACAAATAAAATGTTCGTAAGGTAAGTGCAAAATTAGGATCGTCCGTAAATTTCACATTAACAAGGTTTTCTTGCAAACAATTATTCGATTTACATGTTTTGAAAACATGTAAATCCATCAATTGAAATTTCCAGACGATCCTAAATTTGCACTTACGAACATTTTAGTTGTACGAAGTTTAGTGAAACGGCCCCCAAGTTCCATTGTTTCTTGTGTTTAACAGAAGCCAGGTAGGTGGTCTAACCCCGAGTCCACAACCCATACTGCGCGTGAAAGTTGAAGTAAATATCATGACTATCGGAATGGTGAATGTGTAGATAATTGTAGATTTCTGTTGTGTACTGTTCGAGTATTAGTGGTTGCATAAAACTGTAAATTGTCCAAAACCACCAAAATAGCGAAATCCACCAAAACACGGAAATCAACCATATACCACCAGCAAATTGATCACCATTTGTTCAAACAACTGTATAAAGAATGATGGTAAATTTGTTTGTTTGTTTATTGGTGTTTAACAGCCTATCAACAGCTATGGACATGTAAGGCCGGGCAAACGGGTTCGACCCCATTTTAACCTGCTGCATTGAGGGAGGGTGGGGGCGGAATCCCAAAATCAGAACAAAATATTTACATCAAGAAAAATATTATATTCAGCCCCGAAATTAGAATAACCTGACCTGGTGCCAGGTCCGTACCACATCAAAGTCACTTGGCCCCTTCCCCTCAAATAGTATTACGAATAATCCTAATACTCACATAAGGGGTATAACCAGATTCAACTGTCACATACAAAATGCATTAGACGTATGTGAGGGCCAAACCAGGGGCCCATTCACTAAACTTCGTACGACTAAAATGTTCGTAAGTTCAAATTTAGGATCGTCTGTAATATTCAATTAATGGATTTAAATTTATTGAGCATAGGCTGCATATGCAGCCTATGCCCAATAAATGTAAATCCAATAATTGTTTACAAGAAAACAGTGTTAATGTAAGATTTACAGACTATCATAATTTTGCACTTACGAACATCTTAGTCGTAGGAAGTTTAGTGAAACGGGTCTGAGGTCTCCAGTCCAATTCCGGTAAGGATGAACCCTGATCGTTAAATTACCCATTGCATACTCCCACATGCCACCCACAATATGTGGCTGTGACCGGAGAAATGGTTTTGCAATCAGTGTAGATCCAGATCAGCCTGTGCATCCGCACAGTCTGATCAGGATCCGCACTGCTCGCCAGTCCATCATGCTTCTAACGGTAATATAGTTCATTATCAGGGTATAGGAGTGTGCTATTTGATCAGGAGATACACTGGTCATAAATCTCATCAGCGCCGTTTCTCCAGTCACAGACACCATTTGTTCAAACACTAGGGGGCCTTTTCACTAAACTTCGTATGACTAAAATGTTCGTAAGTACAAAATTATGATTGCACATTAACAATGTTTTCTAGCAAACAATTATTGAATTTACATTTATTGAGCATAGGCTACATATGCAGCCTATGCTCAATAAATGTAAATCCATCAATTGAAATTTACAGACGATCCTAAATTTGCCCTTACGAACATTTTAGTCATACAAAGTTTAGTGAAACGGGCCTCTGTATAGCGGATGGTGGTAAAACAATTGGTTACAATTCCCATAATTATGTTTAGGAACTAGCAGAAAATGGCGGGAAATTTAGAGAAACCAACACAGCCTTGAAAGAATTGATCCACCACTAGCCCATTGTGGGATCACATGGTTTGCGAGCGGTGTGCTAACATGTTTTTAGATGTGTTTACAGTAGATTTCCTTTAATATCTTTCGAACGGAATGACAGATTTTTATATAAAACATAGTGCAGCAAATGCGAAACTAGTTGTTGTTATAATTCTGTCATTTTTGTAGAGCAGGCTTGTGGAATGCGAGACATAGTGATCACAATGACGTCTGGGTGTCCGTGCATCCGTGCGCCCATCTGTGCGTCCGTCCGTCCGAAATCTGCGTTAAAGTTTTTAAAAATACCATCAAATGCCTCGGTGGGCTCGACATGTGGGCCGCGGCCATCTGGTTACTGAGAATCAGTTACTGTCAATGTAAATAAGATGTCAGAAATAAGTGGTACATGTACTCGATTGTTCCTGAAAGTTAATGTAAAGAATTTTTAGTGCAACACTAAAACACACATAAGTCATCATCTTTGATGGATCATAGATCACCAAAATCCGTGAATTGCTTGGAAGATGTTAAAGAAAACTACTGAAAATAAATGACGTCACAGATGTCATATCAATGGAAAATGACGTTCAGAAACCATGTGATCTCGTACTCTGAATACCTAAAGAACCATAAGTATTTCGACACCAAGGCTCCAGATAAGGAGTTAGTAATCGAGTATTGTTACTCCATCATTTCTGAACCAATTGGGTATTTAAAAATTTTAATTGGCTAAAATTAAATCACAATACTGTTTACACATCAACAGACAGCAATTATTGAATAGTTTGTTTCGAAATGAAAACATATCTTGGCATTTTATTAGAATTGTCTCCTTGGAGACAATTCTAATGAAATACCAAGATGTATTTTCATGGAAAAATATGCCATATTGTGGTCTGTTTATTGTTTTCTGCAGCATGATAAAGGTACCACAATTGTTCTCATTGCTTTTTGATACTCGCTACTTATGATTTCAATTGGGTTTTTGGCAATTTATATTGGATATTTACGCAAATACACAGCTTATCTGGAGCTCTGGGACCAAAACATATTGTATTCAAATACATTGTTATTGTGTTTGTTTGTTTATTTGTTTGTTGGGGTGTAACGGCCTATCAACAGCTAAGGTCATAAAAAACAACATATTCACCCCTGAAATAAGAATAATCCTGATCTGTAGCCATTTCATCAACATTGCAAAGTATACTTTTCTAGCAAAGTATACTTTCAGGGAGAAATTTTCAATTTAAGGATAAATTTATTAATTTTTATTATACTGAATTAATTACATTATCACAGCCAATTTGGCTGTGATAATGTAATAAATTCAGTATAATAATTCTGCATACTTTTAATCATCAAATATATGCAGTCGTTAGTTCTATATAAAATAATTCATTTCCGGAAAAATAAATGATTACTCCCGCAAAGTATACTTTGCTAGAAAAGTATACTTTGCAATGTTGGTGAAATGGGCTACTGATGCCAGGATCACTTGTTCCCCTCCCAAAAGCAGTAGGATCAGAAATAATCTTACTACTTTTATAATGGGCAATAACCCAATTCAACACCCAGGTAACAAAAGAGCCAAAGATAAAAACGTACCTGAGGGCCAAACCAGACAAATCGTGATTCCTATAAGGAGGAACCCCTACCGTTAATTTATGCCGTCGCGTTCACCCGACCAACCACTCACCAATGTTATTGTGATAAACCAGTATTTTTAGGGTTATTACGGTAGGTGTGATTGCTGCAGCTAATGGAAGTTCATAGTAAGAGTAAAACTAATAAATTTGTCAAAATTTAATACACACTTTTCCATACTGACATTTTAAATGACAAGACTGATAAACAATATATCTACATATGAAAATTGTTTAGCACTAAAATCTACAACGGTAAGAGGTTTAGAAATTAAATAATTCAATACTGCTAACAACACAATTCATCAGACATACATGTATACACAGGTTGAAGTAACGGACCGAGGTCTATAAACACATTAAATATGCCTAAAAGCATCCATAAACGAAAAAAAAATAAGCTAAAAAAAAAAGTGTTACTCCCTCTATAACACTTATGTCTCAATCCCGTGCTTAGAGGGAGTAACAAATTTTTGTTTAGCTTATTTTTTTTTCATTTTAACAAAATGTTTTTTAGCTTACTTTTTTTTCATTTATGGATGCTTTTAGGCATATTTAATGTATTTATAGACCTCGGTCCGTTACTTCAACCTGTGCATGTATATGGCCTGTGTTCTGACAAAACTGGACAGAAGTGGGGTTTAACGGCCTATCAACAGCTAAGGTCATTTAAGGCCGGGTCAATGGGTTTAGTACTACATCCCATATATGACCTGTACATGTACCGGGTATGGAAGGTGTTCGAGCCAATTCCCACCCTTAAAGGTACATGCCCACGCAGTAGGCACAACATGTTCTTTATAGGAATTAAATAAGTGTATAATTATGTCACTATTCCACCAGTTCTAAAAATTACGAGTGCCCACTATACAAATATAATCATTTATTAATTATCATTCTATTGCGCGGCGGTAACAGTCTATTTTGATAATGTGCGGGGACAACGACTTTCACATCACGGCTTGTGGTGCGCATGCGCAGTATACTACGCGCGCCAGTAGGCTTCCCAATATGTAAACAAGAATATCAACATGTCGAAACGTCCAGGACGGAAATTGTATGAAACAGCGTCGGCCAAAACAAAGGCGAAATGTCTGAGGGACAGGCAGTAACAGAGAGAGAGTGGTTAATATTGGCAACCAGATTACCAAATGGAAAGAGTTACGTGGAGATTTAGATTTGGACTCGATTAGAGATTTTTCTTCTCAACTTCCGATACTTCACTGCGCATGTCAAAGATGTGATATGATTGACCGTGTCACGTGACGCGTATTGGCAAAAATAGCACGAGGTCGGAAAATACCCTTTCTGGTCGCGGCATATAAAATGCGATTTAACACCAATTAACACGCGCCGTAATTAAAAATAACTCGTTAGTGGGTAGACATATGGCTCATATAAGGCATGACAGAAAATGAAAAGTTGTAGTACAGTGTAACCTGCTGCGTGGGCATGTATCTTTAAATATAAGCCGAATCGAATAGAAAACT
Source organism: Conchocele bisecta (assembly GCA_029237695.1). Lineage (NCBI taxonomy): Eukaryota > Metazoa > Mollusca > Bivalvia > Lucinida > Thyasiridae > Conchocele > Conchocele bisecta. Next base: position 10,015,322 of record CM055277.1, read on the forward strand.
GTACAAGTACATGAACATGTTCAAGTACATGTACAAAAGGGGGGAAAAGAGCTGATTCGTATAATAATTCGTAAAATAATGAATTAAATGTTGTCGTCTGCCTAATTTTTCAATATAATTTCACGATAAAAATATATGTATAATTGGACAGCACATGTGAATCATCTCCAATTGAGATAATTATCATCCCTTGAAAAAAAAGAAGGTTTAATAAAAAACAAAAATAAATTAAAAACAGCAGACGACAATATGCATTTGAATTTGGTTCAAAATACGATACTCTACAAGTGTGGCTGTGACTAGAGAAAAGGGATTTATGGGTTTTGCGACCAGTGTAGATCCAGATCACCCTGTGCATCTGCACAGTCTGATCAGGATTTGCACTGTTTGCTATTTCATCGATAAAACACCAGTTATAAGATTGTTGTCAGGCTACAGGAGTGTGCTATTTGATCAGGAGCTACTCTGGTCACAAAACTCGTAAGCCCCATTTCTCCAGTCACAGCCACAATTAACCCTTTCAACACTACAGACCTGTATAGTGAGTGGCATTGGCAAATAGTGTAGATCCAGATGAGCCGGCTCGTGACGAGCCGTCTCATCAGGATCTGCACTTTTTGCAAGTAATTTTCATTTTTTATTTTTTTTTAGACATACAAGAATGCCAAAGACGTACATGAGGGCCAAAGCAGGTCTCCGGTCAGGATTCTGGTAAGGATGAATCCCGATCGTAAAATTACCCTTCGCATGCTCCACCTGCCAAACTGTGTGTGCTGTACAAGTATAAAAACAGGGTCAAGCGGAAAGGTACAACTAGGCAGAAAGGTACAATTTGGTGTATCGTACCCAGTGTGGTTACACATCTCAATTCACATACTAACTGCATTAACCCTTTCACCCCTAAGTAACTGGAATGGATTTCGATATCTTAATTTTGCAACCAATCCGATGGTCACAAAATAATTTTGAGACAATTCCATTTATGTTCTCAAAAATATGAAAATTACTTGCAAAAAGTGCAGATCCTGATGAGATAGCTCGTCACGATACGGCTCATCTGGATCTACAGTTTTTGCCAATACGACTATACGAGGGAACTGTTTGAACACCAAAGTCATAGGCCGCAGGTTCAAACAGTTCCCGAGTGCCACGGCAAACATTTACCCACGGCTGGACATGGTCGAATGTTATTGTTACATTTCCGGCGGAAAGATCATGTAATTTGAGCATATATGCAGTACAGTCTGTACTTTGATAACCATCTATTCCGGGGCTGCAATACACATCGCGTGATCAATTTCGAAATTTCAGTGCGACCGTTGTGAACTGGTCTGGAGATGTAATGATGTGTTCTAGTAACGTCACGAGACACATGCATTATGTAGGTGTTGGCTTGGACCTAAAACGAGCATTGTCTACAGCCATGGTCAAACAGCACATGCTATACGTTTGAACACGGCTGTGAGCGGTGTCAAACAACGGCACGGGCAGTCATGTAACGATACAGAATATATTTCACTGAACAGCAAGGCCAGGCCCGTACGCAGGAATTATTTTAGGGGGGTGCGTTATCGACGGCGCGAAGGGCTAAACATTGTTTTTGCACACACACGGGCAGATTAACCCTTTCACCCCTAAGTAACTGGAATGGATTTTGATTTGTTAATTTTGCGACCAATCTAGATCATCACAAACTGATTTTCAGACCAGTCCATTTATGAACATGGGGTGTTTTTGTTCTCAAAATTATGAAAATTAATTGCAAAAAGTGCAGATCCTGATGAGACGGCTCGTTACGAGCCGGCTCATCTGGATCTACACTGTTTGCCAATACCACTATGCAGGCCTGCGGGTTAAGAGTGAAAGGGTTAAGGGGGGTGCGTACGCACTCGTTGCACCCCCTCTGCGTAGGGCCTGAAGGCCACATAATTCTGTTAAAACAACAAGATCGTTATCAATAGTTATCAAATGTCACAATATCAATACAACTAAGCAAATAAACATAACACAAGGAAATATGCTTATACCATGATGAATTATAAAACTGATAAAAATATCTTCACATGATTTTTCCACACGATCTCGAATAAAAATATCTTCATGAAGACAATACAGCACGCACAATGATTAAATATGATTGGATAAATGTGGCTGTGACTAGAGAAATGGGGCCTCTGGGATTTGTGACCAGTGTAGCTCCTGATCAAAAGCACACTCCTGTAGCCTGATAATGATCTGTTTTGCTGGTCGCGAAACTCATAAGCCCCATTTCTCCAGTGACGACCACAAATATGGTTGGATAGAATATAAGGTCAACTTCTATTTTATGGAAAACTGTTATTATTCTTTCTCCATGGAAGTAAAGTTGAATTCTCAAAACCAGACACACTGGGATACACCCAATATGCCCAGTGTAGAGAAGTTCCACTGTCGTTTCACTCTACTCCAAGACGCCATGTGATTTTGTACCTTTCGACATCTGCGTAATTTCATTAAATACAAAATTTACAATTTTTCATAAATAAAGTCAAAAGTTGACAAAATTTTCCAGAGTACATGTGGAATATAATTCACATTTACGCCATTTACGGAAAATATTGTAAATTTTGTAAACCTATTTGATGAAATTACGCATGTATCCGAAGGTACAACATCACATGGCGTGTCTCATTTATGGCTGTGACTGGAGAAATAGGTATTTTTTTTTTCTTTTTGAATCGTCAGTGGACAACTCGTTTATTTATATATATATTTTGTTCGTATCTATAAATAACAAACATGTATAACAAAGTCAGCGACCTACAGTGTGGAGTCGATCAGACCGTGGTTATGCCCAATCTGGTAGGATTCACACTATTAGATCTCACAATACATACAATTATTGTCAAATTCAAAAGGCTATTAATATTAATTTGCAAAACATTCTGATGCAGTTAATATTATAATGACAAGCTGTGTGGACTCAGATTTTGATCGCACGGATATGCGTTCTGGTCGGAGTCTACGCTGATTGTTTCACATTTAGTTGAATAGATGTCGTGATTTATTGTTTTTGCAGAGATATAACCGATTGAACTGTGGACAGACTGCAGATATAAGCTGTCTGTTCGAAGTAAAATTGGGTATTTTATACGTGTATTCTTATGCTCATTCAAAAATATTTATTTTGTAAATTTACACGTACATTGGAACCTCTCCAAACCCGGACACCTTGGGATGTTCCACTGTAGATCAGACATGTTGGTGCTTTGTGGCACATTCTAGTGTTTTGCAGTCATGAAACGTCATTATAATCAGAGATACATAACGGCAAAACACATGTAAAATATCCATTTATTTTGAGTGTCCGGTTTAGAGGGGTTGCACCGTATATATAGTATTTAATAGTATTGTTATATAGAGAAATAGGTCTTAGGGGTTTAGCAACCAGTGTAGATCCAGATCAGCCTGTGCAACTGCATGGTCTGATCAGGATCTGCACTGTTCGCCATTTCATCAATAAAACACACGTCATGCTACAAACTATCAATATATATATACTTATCTGGCTTCAGGAGTGTGCTCTTTGATCAGTAACTACACTACACTAAGCCCGATTTCTATAGTCACAGCCACATTTATGAGCTTTGCAATCACGAACATACATTATCGTGAGAAATGTCAGCG